>JAQJVL010003837.1:0-54008 GCA_035578905.1 Stictocephala bisonia
CACATGTAAGGAAGTGTTAACCAATAAATTTATCCGTAGACCAAACTTTTTTGAAACACCCTTACATTGGACCTTCCGGACAAGAGTGCAATTTTTTTAGTCATTTTTAAAAATTTTAGGGATTTTTTTAGCATATTTTACTATACAGTCTTTTTTTCATAATTTTAGACATTTATCCATTCATTATCACCGCACGTGTATGGGCAGGTACTTAAGTGGGTGGTTATTAAAAACATATCTTGGAATTTTGCAAGTTGAAAGTTCTTCTTCAGTTTTTACAGATACAATAAACCTTGATCACCTAAGTACAAGTACAGTTTATTTATAAGTTTGTTGGTATTGAGTACTGAAGTAACATTCACCAACCACAATATGTGCTTTCGTTCCTTATGGGTACAGTCAAATAGATACTTAAGACAAATCATTGTTAGAATGATAAAAGTTTTCAGGTTGGAAATATTTGAGACGAGTTTGTACTGCCTTGTCATTAGGGAGAATAAGCTTAATATGGTGAACTCTCCATTTTAACAAGAACAGCGGTTGTTGTTGTTTGCCATTTTTACAAATTCTAAAGAAGGAGAAATTCAAAGGTTGATACAGAATCTATTTGTAGAGAAAGTTTGTCAGGATGAGCTGGAATAATCAACACAATAAATACTCTTACACTACCTTTTGACATTGTTGTTACTGAGTATATACGCTAATTTTGGGGCAATCTCTATGAAACCATCAGCAGCAAGCACCACACAGTCAACCCCCCGTTAGTGTCTAAGATATTCTGAATACACAGGGGTGGACATACTGGTTTAATGTAATAGATGTTGTACTATTGGTTAGTTTTGTTTAAGTAATGAAGAGTTACAAAAAAAGCAAATTATAATTTTGGTTAATGAAATGTAAATCATCATGCACTAAAAAAATACTACAGAATATAAACTGATGAGAAAAAATAAAGGAGTGAATAAAACATACACAAAACTATTAGGAAAATATAGGAACAAAACTTTATTTGTTAAAATCATAACAGCTGACTAAAACTACTAAAAATTTACACATTGTTTGTGGAAGATGCATCACGCCTATGTCTTACCCCACGTTTATATCCAACCATTTCTTGGTAATAGATATCAATCTGTCAGTGGTGAGTTGCTATTATGTAATATGTGTTCATAAGTTTATAACACTGTAATCATTGTAATTAGCGATTTGCTTTGTTCAATAAAATGTTTGATGATTTATTTAAGTCATCATTAAGATCATTCATTATCAGTAAGACGCTGATTGTCAAGATATGGGTAAATATGAAGGACAAATGAGTGTGATGAATGTAGATGAACAAGTTTTAAACTTTAAGAATTATTAAAGACGACTAAATTTTTCTAATACAGTAGTTAATGGCTTTGTCCTAAATTTTTCTATAAATGGATAAATCAATTGAGTGATGAAGGTCATAAAATATTTGTTATGTCTATAGTGACTTGACTTGAAACTCAACAACATTATATTTTTTACAACAACATGAAAATATTAATACACGTAATAAATTTTCATTTTTCCAATAGGTTTATGCCAAAATTTCACTTAGACAATATGACATCAGCATATTGATTCGTAAATAGACACTACACACGAATAATGCAAACTTGTGTGTCTTACGTACATGTATGGGCGGACAGGTGGGCAGTGCCACTGTACGTGTATGGCGGGCGGGTGGTCAGTGCCACTATACATATATGGGGCGGGCACTGACCCACACAAGTTTTTTTTTTAAATCATCACATTTTTTTATAAAAAATCAATGTCATAAATGAAAAAATTGTCTTTTGTTCTGCATATACTAACTAGCTGAACCCGGCGTACGTTGTCTCGCCTTTCATTTTTCATTGACATACCAAAATTATTTATTTTTTATTTTCACGTTCACCACATGTTTTTAATTACCGAGGAAAAAGGTTAACACCAAATACAGTAGTGTGTGCTACACTCTCCAGGTGAAATGTAGAACTACAATAAATTTAATCAAAATATATACAGGAATTTGTTGTGAGAACTTCAATCTGCTTATAGCATGTGAAACTACATTAAACCACACAGTCATGATGTTTTTTGTAAAACAATTCAGATTCTCCATTTGAATAACATGGATCTTTAGGACCCGTGGGCGGACCCTGTGGACGGATCTGCATCAAACTTCACAGAAACCATCTCAGGAGTATACAGGACAACATCCAAAAGTTTTCATGGAAAATGGGTTGGGTTTGGTTTGGCAGCGCATAAACTTCAAACAAAATAAATACATCCTCTTTATAAATAAAATATTTTTTAAAACCCCGCATAAACCCAAGGTAAAAATAATTTCCTAAACAATGAAAAATTTTTCCTTTTTGTATGTGTTGTATTAAAATAAATATATATATATTTATATATATTTATATATATATATTTTATATATGAAAAAGAGAGGTTGTTATACACAAAAAATACAAAAAATTTAAACGGGATTAAACGGTTGCACAAAATAAATTGGGTTTTTTATAGTCTTTTTTTTAATTCACAAATGCAATTCCCCTGAAACAAACCAAAGAAACCTACATTTTTTAAAGGGAAAATTAATAATAATTTTTTATTACATATTTTGGGCACCAGGCACATTTAAAGGGGGGCACTTTACTCTTTTACTGCCCCCAATAAAAAAAAAATTAAAATTAAAGAAATTTTTAAATTATAAATAAAATTTTAAAAATTTGGGCAGCCGGTGGCCAATGGTCAAAAGGGCGTAAAGGTTTTTTTGGGTTTGGGGTTAAAGATACGCTGGTTCAAAATCCGGCCTAGACTGAAAGATTTTATCATTAATATTCCCCTTTGTACTGTACAGGTTCGCCCCCTTACTCGACTGAATAATTTCCCTTTCGCAAAGATCAATGGTCTATGGGGAATGGTAAAAGTAAAAGGTTTAAAAGAGGAATGGGCCCTCTCCTTTAAAAAAAAAAAAAAAATAAAATATTTATATAAAAATATATATACACAGGGTGCCCCAAAAAATTTAATTTTTACAAGTTTGATTTTAAAATTAATTCCCCCTTTTTTGGGCCCCAAAACATTTTTTCAAACTCGGAAACAATCATGAAATATGTTTTTAAAAATATTCTGGAAAAATTTACAGCCTCTAGAAATTGAAAAACCCCAAAATGGTGGCATTTTAAAAATTTTAAAACCATTTTTGCCCCCTATAAACATTAATTTTTTGTATTACCCGGGTTTACAACTTGGGGAAAACAGCTGCGGGTTTAATAGCCCCCAAATTTTTGGAAAACAGCTTTTTGATTAAAGAATATTGCTTGTAAAAAAAAAACATAACCAACCTCCTCCATTACTTTTTGCTTATATTAAAATTTCAAAAATTGGCTTTTAAAAATGTTGAACAGAAAGTGAATTTGGTTTGTGCTTGGGCTAGGCTTTTGGCAACATTGCAAAAGAAATTAGACAATTTCAGGTTGCCTACCCGGGAGCTAAACCCCCTACTAGAAAAGCCAACAAAAAATTTAAGTGGAAAAATCTTTTGCGGGAAAATTGAAGTGCCCGAAAAAAAGTATTTCTAAGAATCAAAAAAGGAAAAGAAAAGTACTGGTATTTTTGCATAAAGGGTCTTCCTCCAGGAAAACCGAATCACTGAGGAAGGTTGAATTTGAAACGACGTTCCAAATCTGCGGGGTACAAGTTTAATTAAAAAAACAAAATTTAAAATTTTTTCCAAAGCATCTATCCTTTAATTTTTTTCGAAGATGATCCCGGCGGGAGAGTGGAATTTTTTTTAAAAATTAAAAAAAATTTTAAAATTTTAAAAACCCCTTCGCCAATCAGCTCAAAAGTTCGAAACAAATTTTTAGGGCCCTGTTTCGCCCTCAAATGCCATTTTAAAATTTTTGGGAATTTCAGCCATAAGGCTCGAAAAAAATATAAAAAAAAAAACTAAAAACAAACCAACACCCCAAAATTACGAAAAAAAATTTTTAAAACAAAACACCTTTTTTCCGAAAAACACATTTAAACCATTTCACTCGAGAAAGAAGCGGGACTCTACAAGACCCTTACTTACGAATTTATGAGCTAATTGACGGGGGAAATTTTAATTTAGTCTTAAAAACAGCTCAGGGCAAAGAAAATATGAATTTTTTTCGAAAAATTTTGATTTTTCATGACTAGATTCTGTTTGGGCATACAAAAATTTGGGTCTTTTCAAAACGAGCCCAACTTTTACCGCATTGGTTTGTAGACACAATTGTAATTATTACAACACCCCCCAAATCCCACCCCCCTTAAACGGGCCCACTAAAATCAAAAGAATTACTTTTTGGGGCAGCTTTTCAGTTGTAATGGCGTGCTATTTTAACGAAAATTTCAGACAGTAAAAATGACGACAAAAACACATTTTTAAAAATTGAAAAATTTTGGCCTCTTTTACATTTTCAGAAAGGGATAAAGGGCAATCTTCTAACAAGAGGTCTCCTCCCCTTTTTTTCCCAAATCCTGTCTACAATTATTAAATGACAAATTTCGTGGCCTTTGGAAATTGGTCGGGAAGTAAATTTTTTTAGTTTTGGCCAAACCCCGACCCCCAAAAATTTAACTGTGTGGGGTTTTTCTTTTTTGGGGGGTTTTATTTTAAAGGAACAATTTTATACCCTAGCTTCAAAATGATGGGGAAAATTAAAATAATCAATCGAAGAGGAATTTTTCCCGGATCCCGGCAAATTTTTTTTGTAAAAAACTTATGATTCATTTTTAACGCTTTTTATCAGTGTTCGCGGGGAAGGGGTTTACGTTCGAAAAAAATTTTTGGACTCTACTTTAGAAAAAATTTTGGCAAAATTTTCTAAATTTTCAAAATTTAAATGCCTTATTTATCTAGAATATGAAAATAAAAAACCTTTTAAAAAAACCCAAAAAAAAACGCTTTTTTTTTAAAATGTTTTTTAAAAAGTAGGGGTTTTTTTCACCATTTTGTTTCAAAAATTTTCTGGGAAAGGGCTGAAATTTTTTTAAACAGAATTTTTTTAAAACATATTTAATGTTTTGGGGAAAAGGGGAAAATGTTTGGTGCAAAATGGGCAAGAAAATAAAAAATCAAACGTGTAAACCCTTCGCGGCCCCCCCCTTATATAAAAAAAACCAAGTAAAATTTTTTTATAGGAAAATAAGAAAATTACCAGTTTTTTTGGACGTGCCCCCATAGAATGCCCCTGAAACCTTTCATGAAAATTTTTTGGGATTACTCACTAAAAGGCCATGTAGAACCCCAAAAAGGGGTTAAAGGGAAAATTTATTTTTTACAGAAAAATTTGTGAAAATTAGCCCTTTTTATAAAAATTTTGCAATAATTTTTCTTTTGGGGTCTGAAATTTTTTAAAGGGGGGTTCTGAAAAAACAAGAAAACAATTTTAACATAATAAAAAAAACAGGGTTAAAATATGCCCATGTTTAAAAACATTCAAGGGATATTAAGAAACTAAAACCCATAGCAAAATAAGAGATCCCCATAATAAAGTACAGAACTAAAATAAAAACGTCTTAAGTAACTAAAGTTAACCTTTATAAATTGGGACTCTTATAAATTGTTTTGCCAATGAAAAACCCGTTAAACCTATTTTAGGGGTTAAAAAATTTTTCCCTCAACAAACAATTTTTTAAAAAGGGTTTTGGGGGAAAATAGTTTTTCCATAATAAAATTATTTTAATTGATTGATTTAAAACAGATGTTTGGTATTAACCCATTTGTACATAATTAAA
Source organism: Stictocephala bisonia (assembly GCA_035578905.1). NCBI lineage: Eukaryota > Metazoa > Arthropoda > Insecta > Hemiptera > Membracidae > Stictocephala > Stictocephala bisonia. Next base: position 5,788 of record JAQJVL010003837.1, read on the forward strand.
AAAAAAAAAAAAAAAAAAAAACCGAAAAGGACAAAAATTAAATAAAAAAGGCTGAAAATGAAAAAAAACTTTGGGGTGATTTGGTGCGTTTGGACTAAACATCAAGTCAAAATTAAAATTAGAAGCCCCCTATCGTATTGTTTTTTCTAAAACTGTTCTCCAAAAGGTACACCTGAGGGCTTGTCGGGCCATGTAAGCTCTTCCCTACGGGACGGTTCTAATGAAAATTGCACCAGCCCTTTTTTTGGGCCCCACCCAACGGGAATTTAAACCCCGGGCCCCCACCACTTCCCTGGCCACAAAAAGGCGGTGATTTTTATCCACTAAACCCCCAATGCATAAAGGGCATAGCCCAAAAATCGGTTCAAAAATGGAAAGCTTACAAAAATTTTGTATTTGTTTTTGGGTTTAGAAATAAAAGCGTAGTTCTTTTTTTTTGGGCAACTAGTTCTGCTCATAACAGATATTGGCCTCTAGAAAAATTTTTGCTCCCCAAAATTTAAAAATTTGATAGTTTGGGGGCGATATTCACTTTTTAAACAATGATAAACACAGGACAAGCACTGCTCGTCGCAGGGGGTTTATGCACTTTGTAGATACTTGAAAATCTTAAATTTTTTAAATCATCTGTGGGGTTAAATTATGTTTTTTTAATTTTCTAATAAAAAAATTTTTTCCCACCAGAAATCATTTAATACAAAAAAAATCCAAAGTCCTAATTTCAGTGCAAAAAATTTTTTTTTTATTTTTTATTATCTAGCGTGTTTTTTCTGTCAATAAATTTTAAAACCTAACGTGAAATTATATAAAATTTTTGTTGTTGAAAAAACAAAGGGTTTCCCAAATGAAAAAAACTATTTTGGTTGAAAAAACAATTATTTCTCAAGATAACACAAAAAACTATTTTAGTGATAAATCTTTTAGGAAACCCTTTTTCCCCCTCAATGATAACAAAAACAATGACTAAACAGATAAAACTAATTTTGCATAAAATTTCCTTCAGACCCCAAAATTTTTTAAACAGAAATTATGAAATTTTGTTTGGTACATTTAGGAAAAGGTTTTTTAAGGGGGTTTTGGGGTAATTAATGGGATTTCAGGCCAAACAATTATTCAAACCCAAAAAAACAATTTAAAAAAATACCCAAATTCCTTCCCAAAAAAAATTTGTTTGCGTAGTCCCTTTTTAAGCTAATAACCCAAAGGGGGGGAAAAATCAATTTTTGTAACAATTTTTTAATCTTTGGGCATAATATTGTTTAACGGGAACACTTTAATTTTTCCAATAAACAAAAAATTTAAATTACATCGGGGAACCATCCCTTTAAAATCTTCAATAAAAATAGGATTTTGAATTAAAATTAAATTTTTGGGTACCAAAACATGATTTTAAAGAAGGGTTTTTAAAACACTAGGAATATCACTTGCTACTGGAAAAAGGTCAGAAAACGTCAGTTTTTAAAAGGGTTTTTTTGCCAAATCATCGTTAACTCTAAAACCGGGCCAAACACATTTTGGGGTTTTGGGGTTTGTTATCTTTAAACCCCAGGCCTAAAAAATATTTTGTTTTTTAAGGGATTTAAAGGTTTAAACCCTTTTTTGTTTACCAACGTTCCCGTGGGCCAAATTTCCCAATTTTATCGAATCCATGAAAAAATTAAATTATTTTTACTTAACATCTTTACTTACAAAACCTATCCCAAAAAAAAAACTAATGACAAGTGAAAAACGAACACAGAACGAAAGAAACAGTTCAAATTTTCCCAAACCACAGGAAAGCTTTCCCCGGGCTAAAATTGTTTATTTTAGCCAAATAACTGCAGCTTAGACACATCAGCTAAAACATATTTTGTTTCTAATACAAAGTTCTTTCATGATAAAGGACTACATTTAAAATACAATATTTAAATAAAAAATTTTAATAATTTCAAAAAGGGTACAAAATTTTTTTTTCCGAAAAAATTATAATTTTTTCCTTCACAAAAAAAAAATATTTACCTTATTTCAAAGAAAAAATCATTTAAATGAAAACTATACAAAAATAGGGTTTTCCCTAAAAAAACAAATTTTTTAAAAATTTTTTAAATGCCCCCCACATTTGGGGTTATAGGTCAAAAACACACAAAAACCCCTTTTGTAGGATTTACAGAAACTTTTTTTTTAAAAAGAAAATAATCTTTATTCAAAAAAATCCAAACAACCTGCATAATAGAAACTTTATAAAAGAAACATTTTTTAAAAAACCATTTTATTGGCAAATTTAAAAAAAAATTTAAATAAAAAAAAACCCTTAAATAATATTGCCATATTTTTTACTATTAGCCTGGGGGGGGAAAGGAAATAGGGGAAAAGTTATTTTGAAAATTTTCCCCCAAACACTGTACTGGAAACCCTGCACCCCCAACTCATTAAACTGTTTTTAACCTCGGGCACACAAAACCCTCAGCATTTAGAGAATCCAGTAGTGAATTTTAAACCGGGAAACCCGTTACATACCAACCCCTTTAAATAGAAAGTTTTTTAAAAGTAAAAGGCCCCCTTAAAGTTACGGTTAAAAGCAAAAATTTTTTTTTGGGGTTGTCGAAGTTTTTTAGAAAGGGATACATTTTATTTCTAAAAAAAAGGACTGATTTTTTTAATGAAAATAGAAGGAAAATCAAATTCAAATTTTTTTTTGAAATGCAAGATGTTAAAAGGGAGTAAAAATAAAAAAAAGGCTCTAATACTTTTTTTTTTGAAGTTTAAATAAGAGATCTTTGTTTGATTCCCCCGAAACCCCCCAAATTGAAAACCCCTTAAAACTAAAAAGGGGAAAAAATTTTTAACCAAAATTACGGTAATAGGGCAGAGGTTTCCAGATTTACCTTTTAAACAAAAATTTACCCCAAACTTAGTTTTTTACAGACAGAATTTATGTGATCTTTAAATCTCAATTATTATTTTGGAGAAAATTTCCAAAAATTTTGTTCCCCAAAAAGGGCTATTTAATGATCCCCAATAAAGCAAAAAAAAGGGGGTGATGATAACATAGTGTTTAAAAAGGGAATTTCAAAAACCCTTGGTTTTTGGGTTCCTTTATTATTTTAAATATTATTACAAATGAGAACCCAACACTAAAAATTTATAAAAAAAAACCATTAAAGGGAAAAATTTTATTTTTTTCAATTTTTATGAGCTTTTATTACCAGTTAATGACTGAAAAAATATCGTCGGGCAAATAAACATCCCTACTTATTTTCCCCGGATTTTTCAAGGGCAAGTCTTAAAATATCAAAGAAACAAAAACGGGGTTTCCAAAAAACAAACCCTTGGGGAAACCCCCTTTAAGAACGGGAACAGAAGAAAAATTCAGCCCATTTGTTATAAGTTATTATTTTTTTCAAAACGGAATTTTTTACTGACTGAACTTTTCCCCCGAAGAAAATATTTTAATCCAAGAGGGGGGAAATTTTTCCCTTATCCAACCCTGTCTTTTTTGGCCAAAAATAGATCATAACCACTTTAAAAAGGGCTTGCTTTAAGCAAAAACGAGCCCCAATGACTGGGTTTCCGAAACTAACGCTTTGGGAAAAATAGATAAACCCTAAGATTTTTTCCCAGCCCCTTTGCTGAAAATTTTTTCCTTTTTGGGTAAACCCTTTTGATAAGTTGTTTTTTTTTTCCAATAAAAGACAACAATCTAAACAATAACCCCTTTCCAAGATTTTGGGAAACGTGCCCCGGCCCCCGGGTCGTTTTTAACTTTCTTTTTTGTCAAAAAATTAAACCCAACAAGTTAGGCAATTTATATGTTTTTTATTAAAAAATTTTTCTAGCTAACCTTTTTGATTTGGGCAACAAAAAGGGGCTACTTTTGGGATAATTTGATTTGATGCATGTACCTAAATCTAAAAATTTTTGAATGTACCAGCTAAAAAGGGTTTTGCAAGTTACAAAAAAAACACGTTTGCTCATAAAATTGAAAATGTTCACTTCACTCTCCCAAGATATCAATTTTTTAAAATTTTTTTTCCCCAAAATTTAAAAATTTTTAAAGGGGGTAGTAAAAATTCCCTTTTAGACGTAATCGATTTTACGACTCTGCTGGAAGAAGAATAAAAATTTTTTGAAACCCCCACAAATTTGTAAAGGGGTAACTACAAGCAAAATGTAAAAAAAAGACATGATTTTTAAAAATGGGATAAAATTTGTTAGATTAGGTACAGTCCAAACACAAAAACCCTTGACCCATCTACCCGCCCATCCACGTACGGTGGTTTGGTGGGTATTTGACCACCTAACCCCGGGCCTTTATAGGGGGGCGGTGGTAAAAGACCACTCCCCCAACCCAAATGCGTACAGGGGTATATTACCCCACCCACCCACTAAATACCCCAAGGGAAGCCATACTTTTTTTTTACAATGTATGGCTTCTTTTAATACTTTTAAAAGCCCTATAAAATTTAAATAAAGTTTTTACAATGCACCCTAAAACTTGCATTCCCCGGGATCTGGGGTTTAAAGTTAAAAACCTTTTACATACAAACGGGACGTGCAAATATTTGGGTAATGACCCCACTTTCTAGACCCCTCTGAAAATACATTTCTTTTAAAAAAACTTTTGTCTTTAACCCCTAAAAATGCAAAGTTTTGATGCGGTTTTAAGAGTAATAACTAAAATCTTTAAAAGGGCAAAAAGAAAAAATCTTATTTTTTAGAAAAATCGGTTTATCCTGCAATTTTTTGGGCCAAACCTTTTAAATTTGATATCTTTGCCTAAAAATGGGCAAGCCCAATAGACAAAAGAAAAAATTTTTTTTAAATTTCTAAAATTTACACATCTGTGTACAAAAAATAGCGTCAAGAATGGGAAAAATATTTTCACAAGATAAATTTTAAAATCAAAGTGGAAATAGTGGATTTTACTGAAACAAAAAAAAAAAAACAATGCAACTGGAGGCCTACAGCTTTTTTGATGGGGCCTAAAATTTCGATAATTTGGGCGGGCCTAATTGAAGTTTTTTTCTTTTTTTCTTGATTTAAAGCTGAAAAATAAATTTTTAAACTTTTGGTTTCATAAAAAAAAATTTTGTTTTTTTCCAAATATAATTTAAAAAATATTTTAAAGCCCAAAAAAACCGTTTTTAGGGCCCCATTAGCCTAAAAAATTAATTATGAAAAACCAAAAAAAATCAACAAAACCGTTTAAACTTATATTCCCCCCGGGAGTCCGGGAAATCAAAATTTAAGGCATTAAAAATTTTTTGCTGAGTAAAAAAACAATTAGGATAAGTTGGGTTTAAGGGGGTGAAAAACAGTGATTTTTTTGGAAAAGAAAAAAAAATTATATTGTAAAACCAATTATGTATTCTTAAAGAACCCTGTACTTTTTTTAAATTTTTAAACTTAGGAGGGAAAAATTTTTTGGGATAAATGGGCTAAGTTTTTTAAAAATGTGGTTTTTCACTATCTTTTCACATTTTTAAAAAAAAAGTAAAATTTTACCGGGTTTTAAAATTTCAAACCCCCCTTACGACTCATAAAAACAAACACCCACTTTTTAAACCAAGAAATCGTTTTTTTTCAGAAGTGGCAAAAAGGAAATATTTTTAAAATAAAATTACAAACCTAATTACATAAATTACCTAATTAATAAAAAAAAAAAAAAAAAGGAAACCCTTTTACCCAATTTTCCCTTTAGAAAAAAACCTCAAAATTAAAATTTTCCCAAAGGGACCTTTTAGTAAATTTTTTTTAATTGCTTTTTAAATTTTCCCTTTCCCTTATTTAAAAATTTTTTCTAAAATTTATTTATTTTCACCATAAAGGGCCTATTTAGAAAAAAAGGGTATAAAGGGGTCTAGACCTATAATATTAAAATAAATAAATAGTTTCCCAAATGATTTGTTTTATTTAAAAACTTAAAAATACGGTTTCTTTACTTACGTAAAATATCGCAAAAAAATATTTAAAAATGCATCAATAATTAGAGCAATGATTTAAAAAAAACGCAGAAATTGAATGCCATTTAGAAAAATTTCGAAAATCCCAAAAATTAAAGAAAATTTAAAATGCCCGAAGATTTAAAAAAAAAAATTTTTAAACTAAAAAAACAACTTTGTATTATGCATGTATCCCCGGGTTTCCAAACCCCAACGACATACAAATGAATAATGATAAAGGAAAACTGTCTCTGTCAATGAAACAAATGAAGTCAGTAAAAAATTCTTGAACTGAAATTTAACCAAAACCACAACCAAAAAATGTCTTTTTAAATTTATGAAAACAAACCAAGTAAAAAAACAAAAATTTTAATTATGGTCTGGGAAGAGTGAAAAAAGAAAAAGGGTAAAGAAATTTTTAAAAAATTTTTATTTTTAAGAAACATTTTTTTTTTAATAAAATAAAAAAGTTAAATTCTTAAACTTTAAAGATTTTTTTTTTTACCCAAAACGGCTAAATTTAGGGTTTATATAATTTTTAAACGAAAATAAAAACCATCCTATTGGTTCGGATTTAAACATAAAACTGAAAGGTTCTTTTAAGTTGCACTGGTTTTTGGGGCAAATTAATAAATAGCTTTTTTCTGGGGAAACCCTTTCCACCTTCTTAGAAATTATGCTTTCTATTTATAATAAATAGGTCAATGGAAAAACAATAACAAACTCCGTTCATCTAAACCACCCCTTTTGCCATAAAACTTTTTAAATTATACCATTGTATAAAAAAAAAGGGCTTTTGTTTTTACCAAATTAAATTTACCACCACCTCCTCAAAACAACGGGGGCGCGTCTGATGTCTTCGTGAAACCATACTCAATTTTCGCTCCTATTTTAAAATGTTTGGGGTTTTCTTACTAAAAATTTTCATATTCACAAATTTTTTGTCTAACCTTTAAACATTAATTTTTTAAAAAGCTACTCAACAATCTTTGATTAGAATAAAAAATAACGCGGGGCCCATTTTATTTTTAAAATTAAATTTCATTTATTTTTACATCTAAAAATTTAAATTTCTTGAAATTTTTGCTAAAAAAACTTTTTTTAAAAAATTTTTTTTTTATTTTTGAAACTTTTTCTTATCGATTGATTTTTATATATTTCTAATTTCTCTGAATTACTTGTTGTTATATTTGCCTACATATTATTTATTATTAATATTGTTGAAGGTTTCTTATGGATATTTTTATTGGATTGGATATTACTTGTAAACCAGTATATATTAAAAACAAAAATATGCTTGAGGGGTTTTAATCATTTTCCCATTGCAACATTACTTTTGTAGACTAAGTTTAAAAAATTGCCACTAGCGTAAGTAGAACAAAATGAAAAAGAAAAAAAACATTATCGTTAAGCTCTCGTTATACAGTCATTTTGACTGTCTGTTTATCCATTGTTATTCATTATCTCCTTGTTAGTTTACATCCTCCCCACAATTATTAAAATTACTTCTACGTAGTAACTATCAATGACTCATGCGTACATACTTTTATTCACGGTAACTAGAAAATAGTTACTACGCTTTTTATTTATAACAAAGACGTATCCAGCCAACCGCTATAGTAAATTGTTATAATGAGATGATTAAAAAGGTATTAACTTTTAATTCGTATTAAATAAAACTACACCACTTTTAGAGAGACTGCTTTAAAAACATTATAAGTGTCAGGCCACACACGTTTTATAGAATCGAAATGTTACTATACATACGGTTAGTTCTAAATAATTCACAACGATTATCATTGTTTCTCAAAAAAAGTAAAACTACGACGGCACTTAATGTAGAAAGGCAACATTCTCACATCAAGGTTTCAGAGCTATGTGAATCTGGTATCATACATTAAAGGAGGAGTTAAAGCTGTCGTATATAAACAATAGTTAGCTTTGTGTGTGTGTGTGTGTGTAATGTCTATTTTTAAGTTTGGTTGTTTGTTGGATGTATTCAATACTGGTTAAACATGTCATGAATTGAAAGAGTTAGGAGCGCATACACATGCAAAGGAATTTGTATTTGTATGTATTACATTATAAAGGATCGTTACCGGAGGGTTACTACGTTAAGGGTAAAAACAGAGTGGAGGGGCGAGTCTAGTCTTATGTTGTCTGATTGACAAATGTGTCAATCTTCATTTTTAATACAGGAATTATTAAAAGATGAACTGTTGGGAAGAAAGCCTCAAGTCAACTCGAGAAGAAACCCTTCAAAAATATCATTGGGGAATTCCCGAACGGCGAGTCAAGATCCATGTCAATCCACGACGTGCCGTTTGAAGCTTCACTATATGCGGGTCAACTTAAATGCACGGAAGATTTAAAACGCGCAGCTAGACTCGCCCCTTGAATATTGACTTGCCACTACCCACTATTTTTCACCCTAAGGTGAACATCTAGAGCAGCGAGTTCAGCAAAGCGACAGGTGCACATAGTGGAGCTGCGAGTCACGATTGCCACTCCGGTTGAGAAAGGTATCCTCAGGCAATAAAATGTCGTCTGTAGTGAATATGAGTATTCATTTTGAAAATAGTGCTCTTATAATGTTAGTGTATGTTTCATGCTAGGAGTAGGAGCTATTCACGCGTTTATAAAAAACTAAGCAATTCATAGATTTTTACCATAATTGCAAGTACAATAGGTTTTACGTTACTATTTGGAATTACATTCGATTCAATGTTTGAGCTAATCAAATAGTAGAAAAAACTTGGTTTCAACTTATCAAAATCTAGCATATTTTCAATATCTTCTCCTTCATAGGGTGTTGACGTTCGTGTGCCACCAACACTTCCAGAAGGCAACTAAGAACGATTGGTGGACTCATCGGGGGAGAATTAATCCTTTCTCCCACGGGAACAAGTATATTTCATCACAAAATAAATAAAGAGTTTAATTAAGATGGCCTGTTGGGAATAAAGCCACAAGTCAACTCGAGGAGAAACGCTTCAAAGAAATCGTTGATGAATTCCCGAGCGGCGAGTCAAGATCCATGTCGATGCAGACACGCTGCTTGACGCTTCACTATGTTTGGCGGCATTGAAGATTTAAAAAAAACTCCACTATGTTTTCACCTTAAGACAGTTTCATCAAGCAACTTCGAGCGTATGTTCTTTGGCCGTGAAGAGATGTCTTAAATGCAGGCAGCCCGCCTGTCCGGTCATTAGTGGTGATTTTGGAAGTTACCTTCAAGCTGTTGATCCCCACCCACCCAACACGTTTTATTTTCTGGGCATTTTCTATAGCATTTAAGGGTACTGTCAGCCATACACTGATAGTAATCTGTAGGTTTTTATAAAGATCTAGTGGTATTAGTGGATATTTTTATTAATAAGAACATTTTTATATAATTTATTTATTATTAAGACACTGATCGTCCAGATATGGGCGAATATTGATTTCGGAATGGGTGTAGATGAACGAGTGTAGTCATTGTTAATATCTGAGCTCGACTCAGCTCAGAAAGGTCTGTTTTTTAATAGCCCAATAGCCAGGACAATTTTAGTATTGTAAACTAACAAAATATATACTCATTTCATGTAATTTATACTATTAACGAAATAAAGAAGTTTGAGTAGTTGAAAGTTCATAGCACTTGTTTTGTTGCTTTGTGGTTATTGTAGTCTACGATAAGTATTCTTATATTTTCGTTGCTACTCGTTACTGTTTCTCTTTGTATAAATGGTTTTTACTTTAATTTCTTTGAAATCAATAAAGGAAGTAAAATGTACAGTACATTACATCTTTTAATTCCTAGCCTGCCTTAAGGCATAAAAAAGTACTGGAGGTATATTTTCTGATTTTGTTTAGACGTCCAAGAATTGTCGTGAGAAACATCATCGTACTTTAACATAAAATTGTACAATAACATTTTGTAACCGGTAATTTAGTAGGTTTCTGCTGTACATTAAATAAATATCTAATTGTTGGAAGCCTTGAAGAAGTCTAAACATGGCTGAGTATTTGGCCTCTATATTTGGAACAGAAAAGGATAAGTAAGTACTCACTAAACTAATAATTTGTTAGTAACAATATAAATAAGGATTCGCCATATCCTAGCCTGAAGATTATCATCGGTTCCTGAATTGGTAATATCTTTGAAACACTCCAATGTATATAGGTTTTTGAATATAAAGTCGTAGTCATTTACTAATGTTTACTTTTTATTTGGTAATTATGCATTTTCTAGAGGCGTCTGAATCTTTGTTGCAAATATAAACACATTGTAAGTTTTACTACTTGAAGTAAAGAAAAAAAGTTAGGCTGAAAATACATGCCTAGTAGAAGATTAAATCTATTGCCAAAATATTTTGGCTTATTTAGCCACCAAATACTTCTTAATCAAACATTGTATTGAAGGATGATGTAGCCTACTGTTGGTGTTCATTTGTGATATACCTTTGCATGGTGGTAACTTATATAGACGTACTATGGCATTGACAATTGATTAGAGACGAGAAATCCAGCTACATTCTCAAATTAGGCTGCAACGATCCACAGCCCTTCGGTAATAAGGTACCAGCCTATTATTTTTGTCACCCTATTACTGCATGCACGGATCGTTCCAGTCGAGACGATTGACTTGACAACAACACTGTATTAGATTGTTTCTTTCGTTCTTGTTCTACTAAACTCTATTAATTGTACACACTACAAGCTAGGCTGTTCATTATGCACTTACTAGACGCTTCTGAAAATGCAATTTCTTGTTAACCCTCGATCCGGCATTTCACGAATTTTCGTACAATTTTTTCGTCAACAAACTGGCATTGTACGAATTTTCGTACAATTGCAGCGTCGGAGATTTGCCATATTTATAATGCGCAAAAATTGAGCTACTTTGATGTTTTTATACTCTATGTACTCAGCGTGAACATACAATTCCAGTGGTATGCAACAATACACAATGCACTGTATCGGCGTTATTTTAAAACGTAGTGAAAGTTGAAGAAGGAAGCCAGTCTCTGGGTCTCGCCATTTTTGTTGTTGTTTATTAGTCTGCCGGGCCTGATTTCAACTACGGTAAATAATTATCGTTTGCAATGTAATTATCACTTCTAGTGTGTTTAGAAGTGTATTATATTGTATTAGAGCATGTTTTTAGCTAAATTTAAGTATATAATAGAACTCTGTAGTGTTTGTAGAAAATTTGTATCATATTTTTGAATCATATAGTAACCGTGGTTACTAATTTTCAGGTTTTTGTATACGTTTCAGTTAAAAATTTTATAAAAAAATAATTTTTACTTACAAACCTATATAAACTATATATTTTCTGAAACTAGATAAAATTTTGAACATTTTGGCTATTTCACATTTCTTTTTTTATCATCACAACATTGATCATAGGGGGTGGTCACCCCCTATTTTCCGCGATTTCTAAAAAAATTTACAAATATTTCATAACATAAAAAAAGAATAAAATGTTTATAGGTTATGAATTATGCATTATATGATAGCCCATATTCTTGTGAACAGTTTGATACCACACAATTGTACTTTTATTGTAATATAATATTTGTTATGAATTTTATAAAACATCACTGCAAAATCACCAAAAATGACCCGACATTTTGGGCAAAAATGACTGCCGGATCGAGGGTTAAAAAATTGGTTAAATGTGAATTTTTAATACTTGAGAATGTTGATTTTAGTTGCGGAAGACTCGTTTTTACCGAAAAAATCTAAAAACTAGCCTTTTATGTGGTTAAACCTAGTGAAAAAACCAACTAATAAAAATTGGGATTTTTAAACTTTTTTTATTTTACTTGTTTTTTAATTCTGAATAAGAATATATAATTTGTTTTTCAATACAATTAATTTTTGGACCTGAAAAAAACTATTTACTTACCAAACATAACCTAATTTATACTAATAATCTATATACGGTACTCTACAAGAAACATAATTTGCATTATATTTGGGTCCTTGGCTTCTGTAATGGCCATTTGGCCGTTACTTCAAGAATATGTGCGAATTTGTTTTATAGCCCTTAATAATATTGTGCATATGGGCACCATAGGCAATTTGCTGTGAACGTAGTTTTTTCATGATATCTCAATAAATAATTGTCGTAGACCAATATAGTTTTTAAACTCTTGTTCAGCATGAAAAACTACATCATATTAATAAAACTATGAAAAAATAACGGAGATAAATCGAAAAATAACATCTTAACAAATTTATATAAAAAACAGTTAAGTATATTAAAATAATGCCAAGAATATAAAAGTCTTAGAATCACTAGTCAAACATAATTTCATCATAAAAAATACGGGTTACTAATAGTCATTTCAAAGTTGCCCGCTAATTGGAAAATGGCAACCGAATTTTAAAATTTGAACTACATGATTGTAATAATTTTGTATAAAATATGTATTTAAAAGCTTTTCAACATTCAATTCAGTAAAATTATTGCATTATAAGTTAAGCTTTATTTTTTAAATGGTAGAACACACCTCTTTAATAAATTGTTTAAATTAGGATTTCTGAAACTGTCAACACTCCTAGCGGCAAAACAATTTAGTATAAAAAAATACCAAGAATAAAAAAATTCTTAGTCACTAGTAAAACCTAAAAGCATCATAAAAATAGGTGTTCCCATATGAAATTTCAAAGTTGACTGCCATATTGGAAAATGGCGACAGATTTTTAAAATTCGACCTATGTAATTGTAATGAGCATAAAAATGAGGTAAAGTTCCCTATTTAAAGTTTGTTGTGTCTCTGCACAGGTTTAAAAGATCCCAATGGTGGCACAATTAAAAAAAATACCCTGTATACTTAAAATTTTAACCACAAAATACAAGTTTGTGTACATTTCAAGTGAAATGATAGGCAGGAGAATGACTGGGTACATGGATCTTTTAATACAAAATTTTAAAATATGTTCTGTTCATATTGCTATAAATTAGATTAGGTAATTGATAAGATTGTTTTACTGGACTAATAATCAATTTTTCTACAAAATATTTACTAGCTTATTTACGTTTAGTATAAAAAAATCAAGTTGAATGTAATAAATTTGTAGCCTACTCTACTTAACCCTTTGAGGGTCTAGGGAAAAAAGTCCTAACTCATTTTCCCCTCTCTTTTCAAGTGCGACATGTACAATATTTAGGCTAAAAATTTGTAGATGCGCAAGTCTTTATAAATTTGTAGTCTTCAATTATTATTTGCTTTATGACAGTTATTTCCATTACCTATAGTTAATTTCATGCTATTTTTACTAGATTTAAGATTTTATTTTCATTATCCATCATTATTGAATGTCAAACAATGGTCGTATTATAGGTCACTGCTTTTTTTGCTCATCTGGACTTCCTTTGGAAAAATACAGTATATGTCAAGCATACGTTTATAATAAGGTATCTCCATTACATAACAAGAAAACTGTTAATAATCCATCTTTAAAATTATAATTTACTTTTAGGGTCAATTGCTCATTTTACTTCAAAATTGGTGCTTGTCGCCATGGAGACAGATGTTCCCGAATTCATAACAAGCCAACTTTTAGCCAGGTAAGATAACAAATATTTAGTATTTAGGATAAAATTATTTATTAAGATTTGGTATTGTTAATCCTTTCCAACATTTCTAAATAAGATCAACTTATTATTTGATACTAATCAGTCGTTTGCCCAAAACTGGCAGTCGTCGATTCGGAGATGACAGCGATCATTATTTCAGTGGCAGCCGTTGATTTACCGATAACAAGAAAGTGTTCGGTATAATACTTATTATAGTACTATTGTTGTTAATATTCAGTATAATCATGATATCGATGAAAAGATGAACATTCAATCTACCAATTTATAATGTTACAAGTCTTAGGTTTACCCGATCATATGTTTGTTGTTTTGTTTTTGTCACAGCTGATTTCAATTCTTGTTTTCATTCAGTATCAGTCACTGTCGGCAGTAGGTTTTGTGTTTACCGAGTTTTACCATTATGAGACATAATATATAAAAAATTCCTATAGACCTATATATTTTTTTAAACTAGACTAAATTTGCTATAAAATGGCTATTTTACTTTGTCCATTTTCATTGGGGAACATTATTTTCAAGTTATGCTCCCATACATATTTCAGTTTGTAAACACAAACTTCTACATCTTATATCAGTAAAAAAAATTATGGGTAAAGATTTTGACATAAGCCTAATCCTTTTACCATGTTATTGCCTGTAATTTACTGAAAAAATACATATAACATTATAATATTTGATAAAACCTGTATTTTTAAAAAATTAGAAAGTGTAATACCCTTACGTAACCTGCAAAAACAACCTGAAATTTAAGGGGAAATGGCATACAAGTTCCTGGGTTAGTCAATAACAGCTGATGTAAAAAAAAAACAATGTTAATTTAGTCAAAGTTTTAAGTTTTTCACTTTAAGTATTTTAATAAATACAGGGCGTTTCAAAAAGGACTTTACAACTTTGAAAATTCATATACATTTTATTAAACAAGGTACAGAGCTGGTTTTGGTGTTATTTTAAAGGAAAAAACTTCAAGTTTTTTTACCTTAAACTAAAGATGTTCTATGTGGCTTCCGTTGGTTATTCTGCAGACATCCCATCGGTAGTCGATTTCTTCCCAGACTCGCACTAGCATCTCAGGTCTAACTTGCTCAGCAGCAGCGTAAATTCTTGCGTTGAGGTCATGTAGTGTACCTGTCGTAATTACTAATTATATGTACATTACATGACTTGTGCTGTTTCAATGTAAATCAGTGCCTTCAAAATTCCTCTTGCGTTGAGCAAGAGGAAAGTGTACGGCCCCTTTTTTTTTCCAAGAGAGAACCATCAATGGGATAGTGTACCTTGATATGTTGCAACAATTTTTAATACCACAGATCGATGAGGATGACCGAGAACGAAATGTTTTCTTTATGCAAGATGGCGCACCACCACACTATCTGACTAACGTCCGGGATTTTCTAAATGACCGCTTCCCAGGTCAATGGATTGGCCATGATGCGCCAATTGCATGGCCCCCCGTTCCCCAGACCTGACACCGCTAGATTTTTTCTTCTGGGGTTTCATAAAAGATATGGTGTACGTACCTCCTTTGCCGGCCACTACCTGAACTTAGAGCAAGAATTTACGCTGGTGCTGAGCAAGTTAGACCTGAAATGCTAGTGCGAGTCTGGGAAGAAATCGACTACCGATGGGATGTCTGCAGAATAACCAACGGAAGCCACATAGAACATCTTTAGTTTAAGGTAAAAAAACTTGAAGTTTTTTCCTTTAAAACAAGACCAAAACCAGCTCTGTACCTTGTTTAATAAATTTTATATGAATTTTCAAATTTGTAAAGTCCTTTTTGAAACACCCTGTATTATAGTGTTGGATCAAAACACAATTAATAGGGAAATACTCAAATTTTGTAAGTGTTAACTGGTCTAGATCGGCAAATTAGTGAAGCAAGGTTATTAATTAGGAGCAAGTATTAAAGGACAGGCCAAATGCTGAAGAGGTAAATTGATTTAAGCAAAATATGCTTAGGAAGAGGTAGAGTAAATTATCTTATCATCTTAGCAGAATGGAAAAGTGGTAATCAGATTTAGAGAATTTGAAAATGTTAAACTATGATTTTACTGTGACTTATTAACATGAGATATTGTAAGTATATGTATTGTTTTTTAAATTTAAGCTTATACATTAACATTTTATAGTCCTTCTTATATTGACTACTGTGGTTAATTTGTCAATAGGTAGAATACCAGGATCACAGTCTTAACTTTTTTTATTGACCGTTTTTCAATTTGTAACAATTGCATAACTTTAAGCTTTAAATTGTGATAAGTATTGTAAAGAAAAAAAAATCTTACTCTATGTACGTAAACTTTCTGTTTGACTTATGAAGCTATTATTCACATAGTTAATGTTTACTTGCTGTGGCTGAAGGTTTGTGATGTTATCATATGACTTGTGTGAACAGTTTTAAAGGCATAATATAAAATTTATTAGACATTTATACATGCTTATTTACATTACTAAATTGTATCTATATTATTTAATTTATTGAAGTAGAATCGATAAAGTATACTTTATTCTACTTCATTTTATTTAGACAATGTAAATGGGCCAAAACTAATAATGAGCATGAGCTTTAGTCCTCAAGTTATTCAAAGTTGTAATAGTGTTGTTAAATTACTCATTTGAGTGATGAGCTTAACATAGCTATCACACTAAAGCATAATTTATTGAAATAAACTTATTAAAGTTATTTTCTTCCTATGTGCATGTCTTAAGAGGGGGCCGGATAGAAGCCGGCCGCCGCGCTCTGACTCCAGCCCGTTTAACATGGGAGAAGTATTTAGTTTCTTAATTACCGCCTAACCGACGGTTATTTGAGAAAAATGAAGAAGTAGCCCGAATCTACGAGTCATTTACTATTATTAGAGGTATATAATTTAAACAATAATAATTTATATTTGTTACAAATTGAGTTTTAAGAGAACGTTTTTCCCATTTAAACCTACGAATAATTGACTAATTTGAAATTACTAGTTAAAACGTTATTTACTGTGATAAAAATATAATTTTTGCATCATTAGAATCCTTATTATTTTTAGTACGGGGAGACTTCGATTTTTAAAAAATAATAATTTGTTAGTAGTTATTTTTGGCAATTCTAAAAAATGTTTGCATGTAGATGTTACTCATCGGGCGGTAGAAGTTCAGAGATATCCTCACAGAGCGCTGCACCTTCGTTTGTAGTCTGCACTCTGCAGTCCTGTCTATTCCACGCCAGGAGTCAGACTGTCATTGATATATTTTAAAACATAATGCTTGATTTCTATCTTATGTGAATACATTTTTACGTGAACATAATAATTAATTGTGTTTAAATCTAGTACTATAACACATATAGTAAAGATTTAGTTCTTTATAGTAAAAATATTTCCTTATGTGCATTTTTTTTATTCAGTAATATAAATGTAATAGTTATATATATGAAACATATAGTTTTTTAATGTTGAAAGTAGCAAGATCATTATTATTGTATATTATTACAATATTAGTTTTTTTTAAACATTAAAGTAAAAATAAAACAGTGCTAGAAGGTATTTACTTAATTTTCTACCTGTAATGATCGAGGCTGGCGGATTACTATGTAACAATTCTTTGTGTTAATATATGTTACAATTGTATCTGACAAACTTATTCTCAGATTATTAACATTTGAAATTAATAATTAGGACAAAATGTCTGTGGTGCTAGGGAAGTTTAAATTAATAATAATGTTACATGTAAAGGAGTATGAGAATGTTTATCTGGAGGTGTATATGTACCGTTGTATAACATAAACTGTGTGAACCCTGTCATCGCAGCAACATTTGGCGACAGACTTTCACAGATTTACAACCCATACCGGATGTACGAAACAAAGCCAAGAGGGTAGCGCGGCGGCATCCAAAAATTCCAGTCACAAGTGTTACTAGCCTTGACCAACTGATCGTGAGCGAGGTTCGATTATGTATTGAAACAGTTTAGACTACGAAACTTGTAATTACTGTCCCTGCAACCAATAAAGATTTGTTATGAGTCTCTTACTGACCCTTTTCTTATAAAACATGTTTATTATCAAGATATCGTAATTTTAATTATATCAATCGCCAAAGAAGACGGTTTTCTCTAGATTTTTGATTTTTTAATGACTTACTGAGTGATATAGTGATCACAGAAAATAAAATTCAAGCTATGTACAGTGTGCTCAAACACCGTGCTCTGAAAACAGGAAAACGCGTTACAAAATACGGAAATCGACAGATTGATGAATTATAGCAGACGAGCCATAAAACGTAAATAAGACATTACTTGATAACACATGAAGACCTTACTAGGCAAACACATGAAGACATAACTAGGCAAAACCATGGAGACCTTACTAGGCAAACCCATGAAGACCTTACTAGGCAAACACATGAAGACCTTACTAGGCAAACACATGAAGACATAACTAGGCAAAACCATGAAGACCTTACTAGGCAAACACATGAAGACCTTACTAGGCAAACACATGAAGACATAACTAGGCAAACACATGAAGACATAACTAGGCAAAACCATGAAGACCTTACTAGGCAAACCCATGAAGACCTTACTAGGCAAACCCATGAAGACCTTACTAGGCAAACCCACGAAGACCTTACTAGGCAAACACATGAAGACATAACTAGGCAAAACCATGAAGACCTTACTAGGCAAATCTATGAAGACCTTACTAGGCAAACACATGAAGACCTTACTAGGCAAACACATGAAGACCTTACTAGGCAAACACATGAAGACATAACTAGGCAAAACCATGAAGACCTTACTAAGCAAATCCATGAAGACCTTACTAGGCAAACACATGAAGACCTTACTAAGCAAATCCATGAAGACCTTACTAGGCAAACACATGAAGACCTAACTAGGCAAAACCATGAAGACCTTACTAGGCAAACCCATGAAGACCTTACCAGGCAAACACATGAATGCCTTACTAGGCTCCTTGTATCTTGTTACATTATAATAGGCTAGCATATACATTTATTTATTTTAAAATTGTATTAGGTTAAGATTTTATCCACATTCTAAATTCATAATCTAAATTTATTGTATAGTATTATTATTTACTTACTTTTTAGGTGTTCAATATTTAGTTATATTCTCCTTGTATGTACAGTTTACATTTTCTAGAGCCCGGGTATGTTGGTTATATAATGATTTTATTTTTATTTTATTTAGTTAGGTGTTCCATGTCTGAAAACAGGAAATCGTAACTGTAAAAGTTAGAAAAATAAGTTTTGTCAGTTGTATCTGTACTGTTGTCTACTATAACGGTATAACTATTTTACTGGGTTATTTATATTATTATTTTAAACTTAGTTTTGTAATACGTCATTAAATAAGTTGTATTAAGTTTCTTATAATTGATATTCAATAAGAATTTGTTTAGTCATTAATATTGTAGTAGTAAATGATCGTGTAATGCTATACCTTTTGGTGTATTTGTAGTGTAATGATAGCTAAGGAATGGGTGATATTGTTTAATGTAATAAAGAAGTAATTTTAAACTCGTTCCGTTCATTTATAAAGTACATGTTTAGTAGTACAGTCAGGTTTCATAACCAAAGTATGGTGTTATTTGGAGTCATTTTCCTATAGTTTTGTAAGGTTTTATCCGCTGTCAAATTATTTCAATATGAAAACAATTAAGGTCTACTGTACCGGGTCTTGGACCGGTACAGTTTCGTTTTTTTTTCGTCGTTGTCTGCCAGGCTGCCTGAGATTCGTTTTTGCCCTGCGTTTCGCGTAGTTGGTAGCCGTTGGCCCAGTTCCGTTTCGTTCCGTGTTCCAGCAGCTTCGGTCAAGTTGGCCTGTCTGTTGACTTGTTCTCTGCAGCGGTTCGTCACGAGAATATGTTGGGCTAAGGTTCCCAAAACTCCAGGGTCCTTGAGTGGGACTTTCAGCCCTCAGCCTGCCGTCCGGGGGAACTTCGATATTCTCCACTGCTAGCCTGGCCTGAGGACCATGTTGGAGCCTGGAGTTGCCCGCTACCCGCCCTACATCTTTGGTGGTAGAAGTCTTCAGTCCTCAGGTCAGTTCTTTCCATCTTTTCCCGGCGGCTGAGCTGGGGGTGATTTATAAAAAAACAAAAAAATATATAAAAACAAAAGAAGAAAAAAAAGTTTGTGGATATATTTGTGCCTAGGCCTAAAACTGTTTGGACAAAGTGAAGAAACAGCCATGGGGACATTTCAAACATTAAAATTTAAGAAAAAAAAAGAAGAAAACGTTGATATTTATTGTTATTTATTTAATTAGTTTATTTTATTGTTATATTTTTTGGATTTTATATTTTGTTAGGTCCCTATGGTTAAGTTTTGTTGTTATTTATTGTTATGTTTAGGCCTAGTGATCGTTATTTATTTTTTCGTTGTTAATTGTATTATTGATGTCCGGGGATAATAGAACGGTACCGTGTTATATTTTTTTTTAAATTGTTTAATTTTTAAACTCACCAAAAGGGGATTATTGTGCTTTTAGTTAACTTTAATTCGGAGCTGCCCAGGGATTCCGGCTTACTCCCTGGCCCGGTGGAATCAAGGGATGTGTGGGCTAAATTGCCGGCTTAAGTGTTGTGATCCAAAAGTTTTCTAAATTTTCACTTTTATTTGGTGCTTAATATTTTCTTACGTTTTGGGGTGTCTCAGGCTAAACTGCAGATAGGCCATACAGTTGATTAATTGTTAAATTTGGGTATTTGTAGAGTTTGTGGTATTTATAGCGTTTGTTATTATTGTGTAGTCTCTTGGTAATTTTAGTGTTTGTTATTATTTATTTAAGTGAGAATTTATATTGTGGCCTACTGCCTGCCAGTTTGTTCTCTTGGTAATAAAATTAGTTTGCTCAGCTGCCGAGTGTTATTTTGACCCTCCAACTGCCACCCGTGATCCCCTCGCTCGACTTGTTTTGAGCCATTCCCCCGGTTGGCACGCTTCCCAGCTTTGGGGGGGGGGATGGGTCTCAATTGGTAGCAGAGCGTGGTTGCCTAAAAAAAAAAAAAAAAAAAAAAAAAAAAAAAAAAAAAAAAAAAAATCTCGGTTGTTGACGGTGGGTGTTTGCCCGTTAGTAGGCCATGGTTGGCCGACCTACCGTCAAGGTGTCTTGGTAATACGTAGAAAAAAAAAAAAAAAAAAAAAAAAAACAAATAAATAAGTATTTAAAAAGAAAAACAATTAAAAACCAAATAAATCATTTAACTTTGTATTAAAAAAAAAAAAAAAAAAAAAAAAAAAAACAAAACAAAACCTAGGCAATCCGCTTGGTTACTTTGTTGAATGGGTTTCATGGGTGGATTGGAGTGGTCGGCAGTGGCTCGGTAGGCTGAGGGTTTTGTTCGTCTTGGACCCTGGAGTTGTCGTTTTTTTTGTGTATTGTTGAGAATTTTGTTTTGCGAGATGGCCTATCTGCAGAATGTTGCGCTCCTAGTCAAGGAGGAATTAATATTTGAGTTGAGGTCGAGGGGTGTGACTCCGGAGGGTGATGTTCTGAATCTCCGGAGGTTGCTGCGGGAGCAGTTGTCCGCGGGTACGGCGGTGGATTGGTCTGCTCTACTGGAGGTTGGTGATGAGTTGGCGGTTTGTAAACGTAAGGTGGAAGATTGGGAAGGGGTTTTGGAAGATTTGCAGTTTGAACCTCCAGTAGGTCGTGACCGGGCCTGCCGCCTTGCACGTTTGGGGCATCTGCTTGCCCGTTTAAGGCTGGTCAACCGGGCACCGGGGTTGGAACCATCGGATAGGGCGTGGATCTTGGAGAGTGTGTCTAGGCTGGATGAGATTTTTCAGGCACTCTCCGGGTCCACGACTCCTACGGGTCTGGGTCAGCGGCCTACTTTCGCGCTTTCGCCTAATGTGTCGAGGCCGCAGGCTGAGACAACGGCTCTCACTGTGCCTGAGGTTCCTTCTGAGCCTGCAGGCGTTTCTGTTGAGGTTGCTTGTGGTTCGGCTCCAGCTGCCGTTCCTACTACTTCTTTGGTTTCACCTGCTCTTCTGCAGCTGAGCTACCACAAGCTACCTAACCCTCTCACGCCCATGATCCAGAATCTCCCTGTGATCGATGGGATGGATCCTGAGGAGCTTCTCAAGTTTCTGGTGGCCTTTCTCAGACTTAGTGAGATGCCCGGCATGCAGGCTGGGGACTTGCTTCGTCTGGTTTTCCCTTATTGTAGAGGTCCCGTTGGGGAGTTGCTGAGTTCTGTCTTGGCCAGTGATGCCTCGGTGGACTCGTTCCATCGAGAGTTACTTTCATCGTTTCTTCCCATTCGACTCAGGGAGAGGATGGTCATGGACAGATTTTATCGGTCGCAGGGTAGGGGCGAGTCTCTGGCAGCCTATGTCTCTTCAGTCAAGGAAGCTCGTCAAGCGTTGCGCCTCACCCTTTCTGAAGCTGACACCGTTCGTGTCATCCTGGATGGCATTTCTCCCGAAGAACGGTGCAGATTGGTTTTTGCTGGTGTTCCTTCGACTTTTCGGGAGCTGCATCAGCTGTGCATTGTTTCGCGCAGCGTGCAGTTCTCAGACCAGCAAGGGAGGGATTCTGAGAGTCATCGTGCTCTCCCCACCCGTCGACCGGCTATGTCTGTAGGTGTGAGTCAGCCAGTGGAGGGTCGTGGTTCTCGGCCTCCGGTTGTGTGTTTTGTTTGTGGCCAACCTGGTCACATTCGACGTGACTGTCCACGTGCTCGAGGTCGTGGGGCGGGAAACGCTCAGCGCGGGGGGTTGCCTCCACAGTAGCTCCCCGCGTTGTTGCGACTGACCGTGGCCATTTGCCTCTGACACGTGCCCATAGCGGGAGTGTCGGGGATTTTTCGGGCCTTGCTGGCATGGCTTCCCTGGGACTTAGTGCGGTCACCTCGGTGTGTCCTGGCGTTTTTGTTTCTTTTGGTGGTACGGTGTGTCGAGCCCTTCTTGATTCTGGTTCGGCATGCAGTATCATCAGCCTTTCTCTTTTTGAGTCCCTTGACGCCTTAGGACTTGTCAGGCACACCGAGCCTTCTTCTATTACATGCTGGACGGCATCCCAAACTCCTCTACCTATAATTCTAAAGGCGTTTTTCCATTTTAAGATTGAAGGATTTTCCTGGAGGTGGGGTTTTCTTGTTGCCAAGGACCTGGCGGTTTCTTGTATCCTAGGGGCAGACTTTATTTCTAAGAGTGGTATGGTGCTTGACCTCCAGAAGCGCCAGATATTTTTCAAGTTTAATCGGCGAGTTTTGGTGCCTCTAGTAGGTGATTCTGACTGCCCTCCTGCAGTCAGAGAGGTGGGTTGTGAGCCCGAACAACCCAAGGTGGATCCGGTTGGTTATCTCCCCCCCTGAGCAGGCGGAGGCCATTAGGAGGCTGTGTTTGCGGTTTCCTGATGTGCTTACGGCTGAGCTTGGGGTCACTTCTCTTCTGGAGTATGAGATCCACCTCACCGATTCTCAGCCAGTTAGAAGTCATCCGTACAAACTTGCTCCCCCAAAGATGGAGGTTATGAGGGCTATGATCGAAGATCTTCTGAGCAAGGGTGTGATTGAACCGTCTCGTTCTGCTTATGCCAGTCCAGCTTTTCTTGTGCCCAAGCCTAATGGTAAGTCTAGGCTTGTGATGGATTATCGGAGGCTCAACGCTAAGGTCGCTATTGACTCGGTACCTCTGCCTGATTTGCATTCTGCGTTTGATTGGTTCAGTAAGGCTAAGTTTTTCAGTGTTTTCGATTTGAACCAGGCCTACCATCAGATTCCATTGAAGAAGGAATCACGGCCTATGACTAGCTTCTGTGTTCCCTGGAATCTTTACCAGTTCACTAGGGTTCCTATGGGTCTTGCTGTGGGTGCCCAGACTCTTACTCGTCTGCTTGATTCCATCTTCCATGATGTGAAGTTCAAGTTTGTTTTCAATTACCTGGACGATCTTCTTGTCTACAGTGAGACTTTCGGGGAACACATGCAACATCTGGAGGAAGTTCTTAGTCGCCTCAAATCAGCTGGCCTTACCGTCAATCCAGAGAAAGTCACTTTTGCTCGTCCTGAGATCTCTTTTCTGGGTCATCTTATCTCTTCTCGAGGCGTCTGCATAGATCCTGCGAGGACCCAGGGCATTCGGGATTTTCCTCCTCCCAGAGATGCCAAGGGGATTGCCCGTTTTGTGGGGATGGTGAATTTTTACCGTCGCTTCATCCCTAACGTGGCCGAGCTTGCTGCCCCGTTGAACGAGCTGCGAAAGAAAGGTGTCCCTTTTATGTGGGGCCAAGCTCAGCAGACTGCCTTTGATGCTCTCAAGGAGGCTATCATGCAACCTCCTGTCCTGCGGATGCCTGATTTCAGCAGAGAATTTGTTCTTCAGACTGATGCCTCCTCCTCCGCCATTGCTGCTGTTCTTTCTCAGGAGTTTGATGGGGTCAGGCAGCCCATCGCTTTTGCTTCGAGGACGTTGTCTCACCAGGAAAGGAAAGCTTCTTCCATCTATGAGTTAGAGTGTCTGGCTGTTGTCTTCGGTACGGACAAGTTTCGGCGTTTCTTGGAACACGCTGAGTTCTTGCTGGAGACGGACAATCAGGCACTGTCTTGGCTTCTTGCCCATCCCCGACAGCTCGGGAAAATTGGTCGCTGGGTGGTCAAAATTTCTGCCTTTAAGTTCCGAGTTCAACATCTTAGGGGTACCCAGAATGTCATCGCGGATGCTCTTTCCCGCATGTACCACGAACCCAGTGATCCACCGACTGAGGCTGTTGCTCAGTGTGGTGCTGTTCTTCTGGATTTTCCTCTGGCTTTTGACGACCTACTGTCCCATCAGCAGAAAGATCCTGAGCTGTCAGTCATCTTAGGTGAGCTTCAAGAGGGAGGTGCCCACCCTCCCTATTTTCTGTCCAAAGGGGTCCTCTGTTGCCGTCCTCGACAGAGGGGTGAACCCCGTGTAGTGCTGCCTAGTCATCTAGTACCGATGGTCTTTCAGTATTATCACTCTTCTCTTGTGGGCGGTCATCTTGGCATTCATAAGACCATCGCTAAGATTCGTAGGTACTTCATCTGGAAGGGCATGGACCGGGATGTTGCGGGCAGAGTGCGGGCTTGTCACCTGTGCTCTCTCAGCAAGCCTAGTCAGAATGCAAGGTTAGGGTTGTTATCTTCTGAGGTGGCCGAGCGTCCTTTTGAGAAGGTGTTCATCGACTACGTGGGTCCTTTTCCCCGTAGCAAGTCAGGTAGCTCCTACCTACTTGTTTGTGTGGATGCTTTCTCGAAGTTCGTTTGGCTTTTCCCACTTCGGAGTGCCACGGCTAAGCTCACCATCCGTGCTCTCCAGTCCCAACTCTTCCAGCACTTTGGTGTGCCTTCCACTCTTGTGTCCGACAACGGTAGCCAGTTTACCTCCCATGAGTTTCGTAGGTTCTGTTTTGGCAATGGTATCAGGCATGTGACTACCTCTCCTTATTACCCACAGCCTTCTCATGCAGAGCGGTTCAACCGCAATCTTCGGTCTGCCCTTATTACTTTCCATGCTGAGAAGCAGAACACCTGGGATGAGAGTCTCTCTTGGCTCCAGCTTGCTTTTAATTCTTCCAAGCATGAGAGTCACAATGCCACTCCCTTCGAGATTCTACATGGCTACCCTCCTAACAACCCTTTGTCCAACTTGTGGAGGTTAGAGGATCTTCTACCTACGCCAGGTGCCACTGACGTAGTGTCCACGTGGCGGGCTGCTCGGCGCAACCTGCTACGTGCTAGAGAGAGAGTGAGGAGGAGGTATGATAAGGGTCGTACTCCTAACCCTTTTCAGGTTGGAGATCTGGTTCTTTGTCAGGCTCACCCGGTCAGTTCGGCCGCGGAACGAAGAGCTGCAAAGTTGTGCTATCGGTGGTCTGGTCCCCACCGCATCGACAGGTTTTTGTCACCGGTGACTGCTCTGCTGGTTGATCCCCAGTCAGGCAGGGTGTTTAGGAAAGCCCATGTGTCCCAGCTTAAGGCTTTCCGGGGAACGGTTGGTCCAGGAGTTGGTGTTCCTGGGGGTTTCTTGGGGCGAAGAGATTGATCACCTCTGCGCCCTAGGTGGCTGTTCTGAGAGAGTCTTCTTTCTCTCTTTTTTCTTGTCGGGCCCGACAGTCAGGGTAGTTTGCTCCCTGTTCGAGGGGTTTCCCCTCTTACTGTCCGCGCAGAAATTATGGATACTCGAGTTCACGATACCATTATCTCCGAAACGGTCCGTTCGATTTTAACGAAAGACCTATCAAATTAAAGAAAATATTGTCAATTTTTATACTACGAAGTTTCGATTGTTTACGTAGCTTTTTATAATTTATAAGACGGAAAAAGTGGAAAATATCGGCATTTTTCACAATATTTTTGGAAATCTCAACTTAAGGCAATTATTACAAAATATCTATTAAACGTATCAGCTTCAAATTTTAATAGCTTATATGAAGGTTACTTACAAACACTTTTGTAGAGTTTCATAATTTTAACGTTATTATTTTTTATGTTCTTGTAAATTTTGTAAACATTTGTTAACTTTGTTATCTTGGGTTTAAAATTCCCGCTCAAAAAAGTGTTTTGACTATCAATTGATTGTATGAACGAAAAATATAGTGTCTACAGAATATGATGTAATAGTGATTTGTGATGAATTTATTCATCACACATAAACGTTTTTATTCCCGCGCGAGGGGCTGGTACGCAGGGAAACGCGCCGGGGATGGCTCGGGTTCTCCCACAAAACAAGTGCGATGTTGCCGGTGCTATAGAACGGGTTGGTGACTCAGACCAACCTTCCCTTAAACTAGCAAACTTCACCCTGTCCTTAACCTCTGTGTGCACCGAACGGCAACATCGCACTCGTTTTGTGAGAGAACCCGAGCCATCCCCGGCGCGTTTCCCTGCGTACCAGCCCCTCGCGCGGGAATAAAAACGTTTAACAAATATAAATTCATCACAAGTCACTATTACATCATATTCTGTAGACACTATATCTTTCGTTCATACAATCAATTGATAGTCAAAACAATGTTTTGAGCGGGAATTTTAAACCCAAGATAACAAAGTTAACAAAGGTTTACAAAATTTACAAGAACATAAAAAATAATAACGTTAAAATTATGAAACTCTACAAAAGTGTTTGTAAGTAACCTTCATATAAGCTATTAAAATTTGAAGCTGATACGTTTAATAGATATTTTGTAATAATTGCCTTAAGTTGAGATTTCCAAAAATATTGTGAAAAATGCCGATATTTTCCACTTTTTCCGTCTTATAAATTATAAAAAGCTACGTAAACAATCGAAACTTCGTAGTATAAAAATTGACAATATTTCCTTTAATTTGATAGGTCTTTCCTTAAAATCGAACGGACCGTTTCGG
Source organism: Stictocephala bisonia (assembly GCA_035578905.1). Classification (NCBI taxonomy): domain Eukaryota; kingdom Metazoa; phylum Arthropoda; class Insecta; order Hemiptera; family Membracidae; genus Stictocephala; species Stictocephala bisonia. The sequence continues at coordinate 32,645 of JAQJVL010003837.1, forward strand.
AGATATGGTATCGTGAACTCGAGTATCCATAATTTCTGCGCGGACAGTAGGTTCTCTTGGAGGTCCTTGGAACACCACTCTTCGGAGGTCTTCTTCGTCTTCTGTTGGGTTCCCTGAGGTACCGAGTTTTCTCCCCTGCCTGGGTGTGTTGAGGTTTGCAGAGGGAGGTTGTACCGGGTCTTGGACCGGTACAGTTTCGTTTTTTTTTCGTCGTCTGCCAGGCTGCCTGAGATTCGTTTTTGCCCTGCGTTTCGCGTAGTTGGTAGCCGTTGGCCCAGTTCCGTTTCGTTCCGTGTTCCAGCAGCTTCGGTCAAGTTGGCCTGTCTGTTGACTTGTTCTCTGCAGCGGTTCGTCACGAGAATATGTTGGGCTAAGGTTCCCAAAACTCCAGGGTCCTTGAGTGGGACTTTCAGCCCTCAGCCTGCCGTCCGGGGGAACTTCGATATTCTCCACTGCTAGCCTGGCCTGAGGACCATGTTGGAGCCTGGAGTTGCCCGCTACCCGCCCTACATCTTTGGTGGTAGAAGTCTTCAGTCCTCAGGTCAGTTCTTTCCATCTTTTCCCGGCGGCTGAGCTGGGGGTGATTTATAAAAAAACAAAAAATATATAAAAACAAAAGAAGAAAAAAAAGTTTGTGGATATATTTGTGCCTAGGCCTAAAACTGTTTGGACAAAGTGAAGAAACAGCCATGGGGACATTTCAAACATTAAAATTTAAGAAAAAAAAAGAAGAAAACGTTGATATTTATTGTTATTTATTTAATTAGTTTATTTTATTGTTATATTTTTTGGATTTTATATTTTGTTAGGTCCCTATGGTTAAGTTTTGTTGTTATTTATTGTTATGTTTAGGCCTAGTGATCGTTATTTATTTTTTCGTTGTTAATTGTATTATTGATGTCCGGGGATAATAGAACGGTACCGTGTTATATTTTTTTTTAAATTGTTTAATTTTTAAACTCACCAAAAGGGGATTATTGTGCTTTTAGTTAACTTTAATTCGGAGCTGCCCAGGGATTCCGGCTTACTCCCTGGCCCGGTGGAATCAAGGGATGTGTGGGCTAAATTGCCGGCTTAAGTGTTGTGATCCAAAAGTTTTCTAAATTTTCACTTTTATTTGGGGCTTAATATTTTCTTACGTTTTGGGGTGTCTCAGGCTAAACTGCAGATAGGCCATACAGTTGAATAATTGTTAAATTTGGGTATTTGTAGAGTTTGTGGTATTTATAGCGTTTGTTATTATTGTGTAGTATCTTGGTAATTTTAGTGTTTGTTATTATTTATTTAAGTGAGAATTTATATTGTGGCCTTCTGCCTGCCAGTTTGTTCTCTTGGTAATAAAATTAGTTTGCTCAGCTGCCGAGTGTTATTTTGACCCTCCAACTGCCACCCGTGATCCCCTCGCTTGACTTGTTTTGAGCCATTCCCCCGGTTGGCACGCTTCCCAGCTTTGGGGGGGGGGGATGGGTCTCACTACAACACCGACAGAACTACAACTAACCGTAGGCTTACCACACAACAGCTAGGACTCAGGCTTGTGACTCTAGAGTGACCTTGACTCAAAAGATAAACAAACTACCACGTATCAACTATCAACCCAACAGGACGGTAACCTTTTCATCTTCCAAGCAGAGTTAGTTCGATATTCCAACGGTAGTGGGAGTTCATTCGTTGGATATAGACAACAAATTAATTACAAATACAGTAAGTACATACGATAATATAACTACACATTACTTTATTGTAGAATGATACAAACGAAATATGACACATTGGGTTTTTAATTATTGCGTACAAAGTATAACCTAAACACATGCGCGATGTAGGCTACACTTGCCGCTTGTCTGTAGTTGTGAAACGGTGAAATAACGTTAGAGCTGTGTTGTTTTCTATCTAGTATTCATTTGGAAGTTGGCAATGTAACGCATCTATCGTTTATACTCGTTCAAAAAAGAAAAAATATACTAGCTGAATATAATGTAGGATAAAAGTACTTATAAATTAAAAACAGAATAAAATACCGTTAGGGGCCTATATGAGTTTTTGAAAATCGTCAGGTGCACAAGTAAAATAATAAAAAGTTTCATGAAACACGGTAATCTTGTTTTCTCGTGAAAAGTAAACAAAATAAGCGTTTACTGATAAGACATAGACATGGGAATGGATATAATGATCATTTCGAAGTCAGGGTGCAAATCAGTATTTTTATGTACGTCATTTACAAAAATACTTACATCATTTTATAGATTTAATAACGTAATAGCGACTATAGTGCATATTGATTAAATTATTATATGCTGATGCAACATTTACTCTTATTTTTAAAACAGGTAGTACTAAATGAATGTATGCTATTGCTATTCGCGGGTTAATAATTAATTACAATATCCTTTTTACTTAAGCTTTGTAGAAGTTAGATTGATTACAGTTTGATGTTTGTGTTTTTATGAAGACAATATTGTTAATATTATTTGTGTTATAATATTAAATGATTAAAATATTAAAAATGTGTGCAATATTTTAAAAACCTGAGTCCACTAAAAATATAAAAGGTAAGGCTTGTTAAGATTTAATTGCAGTAATTTGTGTTATTCATACAATGACTAATAAGCAATAAGGACTCTATTATCATTTTTCAGTTGTAATTGAAAAATGGTTTGATGATATTGAGCTGCATAATCAATATTTTTGTCACGCCATTTTTGTCATCATACTATTATATTTAAATTATCAGATACTCTAATTAATTTCGTTCATTTCACATGTGTACTAATGTGTCATTAAATTATTTTTATTTTATTTTCTGTTAGTTTTACATTTAGTCATTCGCTTTTATAAATTGGTTTCATTCGTTTGTGTCAGTTACTTGTAAATATTTTAAATATCACAAACTCTAATTTTGTGAACTACCGAAGGAATGAGGACAAACGGACCGCGGAAGGCCCCAGACAACCCTGTTGACTGGCGGTGTCAGTCACTCATCCCTTCCCTTCTGTTGTTCTATAAAAGATTAGAAAGAAAGTGAAGTGATGGTGCAAGGGGCGAACGGCCGAGCAATAAATAAATGCCTTGTCAGCCTAGCCAAGAAGCGCTCCTAGTGCCTAAAACGCCAACTACCAACACAGACAACGTACTGCACTAAACACCGCTCCCTGTGGCCGTTCGCCAAACTAAAATGCGATTTTCAACCTGACTCCGGAGCCCTCTTAACATACTTAGGCTATCTTTGTGGCACTCTGTGCTTTTTATATCTGTCTCGGGGTGTAAGAGTGTAACAAAGGGCCACTTGGCCCTAATTATGCCTGTTTAAATTTCATATCTATCTCACACTGCCTATACTCACCATCTCTGCCTCTACCTAGAGCAGAGCACGCTCTTGGTGACTTATTAAATCCAAAGAAAAAAAAGCTAACTTTTTGCTATAAGGTATATTTTTCTGATAGAGATTTCCTTATTGCTCCAAGATGTAATGAGCTGAGAGATTTCTGAAACTGTCTAGATTATGCTGTTTGGCAACCTAGCTCATGTGTGCATTTGTTACCTAAGCAGCATACATAATGTATGGTAGAAGAAATTCTTGTGAAAAGACAAAATTTGGCATTGCAAAAGTTGACTTCCTTAATAGCACAGCTGGTGAGCTTCGATCTATTGAGGTGCTTCAACTTAAACTTCCAAGTTTGAAAGGTTGTTTAATTGAAACCTTAACTTATATAGAGGTCCGCATAGCTATTCTTATATACAGTAATACTTGAAGCAGTTTTTGTCTACACAACTCCTCCCTTATTCTTAACCAATTTAAACGGTTGAGGTGTCAAACATATTGCCTCTGTAGTTATGCAATAAGGTCTTAATTCTTAAATATTTTTGTCCTGAGGGGTATGGGAAGCCCTCAAAGTACGTTTTTCGTCGATAAGAATAAAATAGAGAGAGATTTAAATGGATAAAAAATCACAGCTGTTGGAATGTATACAATAGTGTTTGTAATGTTGAGGAGGATAAATCTTTAATAATGTTAAACCAGGAAGGGTTGTAAGCACGGCTTTATTTACATTCGATTGTAGGGTTCCGCTCAAGTGTACTTGAAGGTTTCAGTGGTGATATAACTGCAGTTATATTTTTGATTTAATTAATCTTCATCTGTTAAACAAAAACAAATGAAACGAACACTTTATAAATAGGTAAGTAATATCATTGTGTGTTTTTACTAATAAATAGGTACCAATGCAAGTAATGCGTGCAAATTAATTTAATTTAATTAATAAATTCACGTTATACAGTTAACCTCCTATTATCTGTGGTAAAAAGTCACTGCCGACTCCGAAAGCCGAGGTGTAACGAGCACAGCGAGTGACGGAGTTGGCACGCTAAGCATGCAGGTGTCTCCTAGTATACAACAATCCTCTATAACCGACTTTAGAGTTATAGAGGATCAATGTACCATTCTAGTAATGGAAAATTTAGCTTTTCAAGGTGTTTATATCACAATAATTTCACTGCAGTTGTGCAGGTGAAATTAACATTGTTGTGATAAACTTGAAGAGGAATTTAAATGTAAAGGACTTGGGTTATTGAATATTGAACAATCAACATTTAACTCTATATATTCTGTTAGATACTGTTTACTGTAGTTGGAAGGTTTTCTTAACAAAAATCTAATGTTACAGAACATTGTAGTGGTAAACTTGCATTATGTACTTTGTCTCAGGTTTTTGGCTTTGTATTAATGTTTGATGCCTTAGAACAAAAGCAAACACACTTTTATTGATCTTGTAAATTACTGGGTTTCTTTTTGTTTTTGTTTTCAGACTGTTCTTCTTCAGAATTTGTATGTCAACCCTCAGAACTCTGCTAAATCTGCTGATGGTTCTCACTGTACGTACTCACATTAATTTGTTACTTAGAATACTAATTTGATCTTACAGTTAACCCTTACCAAACCACTAAATAATAACTGCTAAATAGGGAGTGGCCGTAGCTAAGAGGCTAAGGCAGTGGCTTGCCACACAACCAGTCCGGTTTTGATTCCCGATTAGACATCTAAAAGTTTTTGGCCTGCCGCTCCCATGGTTAGGTAGTTACGTTAAGCCGTTCGTCTCCAGGCTGTGTTAAAGAGGGCTTCTTAGCCTTAACTTCGCCCATGGGTGGGAGGGAGGGCCGATACCTCTGTGTGTGTATGGATGGGTCAATACCACTGTACATATATGGGTAGGTTGGTAAGTCAATACCCCTAAGTTTTAGGGTTGATGCGGTTGTGATATAAAAGTTTGTAATATACTTTCACATAGATAAGTAAGTCATTCATAACAAATGTTAAGATTAGTTTATAAGTTAACTATAAATATAAGATTATTTATATATACTTGTGAGTTAAATATTGTATTATGAACAGTGATTATTAAAGTAGTGACTTCTGCATAGGGAAAATGTGAGTTCAAATAACAACACTACGTGGCGTGCTTGCGTGTATCTTTTTCTCAATTCCAGTGAGCTCAATAATTTCTCTTAAACATTTAAAGTGCATGACTCTTGATTTTTCCGTATTTTGTGAGTAGGTTTTACTTGTCCTTTTGTGTGCAGAAACATTTAGTTATTCCAAAATATATCTGAAGACCAACCTTTCCCACACTTTCTTTGAGGTTTCCATTTGTATGACTGCCTGATTTTCTGTTACTGATAAAATTGCAAGGTCATCTGACAAGGCCAAACATGTAACTTCTATTTTCCTTCAAAGTTTTATTAGTTCCAAATTTTTTTCTCCTTAAGTTTTATCTCCATTGATGATGGATGACCTTGTCTAGTATTAAATTGATTATTGTTTTCCTTCAGTAGTACAACTAAGGATATTAAAAGGGAATTAAAAATGGTTGTTATGTAACAAGGACACATTGTACTATCGTCTGAAATTCTCAAGTTATTGAGAGCTGAAGGAGAATGGTGGTGTCTAAGACATCTAGATGTCCAAATTGTTGTTGTAATAGTGTTTCTTAAGACAATACAAACACAGGTAGTTTTATTACTCATGTAATTACAGGTTACAATGCATAGCTAGAATTGAAAAAATTATGAATGTTCTATTTGAAATTAAGACAAAAATATTAACTTTTTTTATAAATCAGTAGTTTGAATGTTTCTCAATCAGCTCAACTATCATACTTACTCTTACTCCTGTGGCCACTCAAATCCAAGGTGATTTTTGGCCTCGCCAACAAGTTGCCTCCACAATCCTCTATCCTCTGCCATTTCGATGTCTCCACCAAGAAATTACAAAAAAAACTGGGTTCAATTCAATACAGCACAAATACTCGTACTTACTTCCAGAGGGTCAAAATATAAAGTTGTAATGTTGGATTGTGCTGTGATTACTGTCGGTGCAAAAATTATGAGTTTGAAGGATGTTTATTAAGAAACTAAGAGGCCTATGACAAATATAATCACACAATTGTTTCCCTTGTTTAATTGTACGTTAATTATAAATGCATTTTAAAATGTTATAATAAGTTTTTAAAATTATTATTTTAATTGGAACAAAAAAGTGTCACAGGAATTTAAACTATTTTTCTCTGTTCATCAACTTTACACTTTCATTACAATTTTATCTTTTCAAGTAAAAAGTTCTTATCAATTTCCTGAAACAACCTTTTCTTGGCTTCCAGAGGTCGTAAAATGAATTATTTGGTCAAGTTGAAACCCTTATGAAATGTACAGTTATGATTTGTTACTTTTATATGCGAAAGTAAATGCAGTGATTTTAAATTGTTTTAAATCAATTTGAATTCACTTTAAATTGATATTTATTTTTTTAGAAAAAATGCATTTACTTATGGATATAAAATTAATGTATCGTAATTAATAGCAATTACGACCTCTAGAAGCCAAGAAAATGTTGTTAAATTTTTTCTTGAAAAGTTAAATTTTTCAATTTATAAAACAATAGAAAAAATATGTTTTAGCCATGTATTAAAATATAAATGTGACACATTAATGGGTTTTACTGTAATAAAAGTGTGAAATTGAACAGTGAAAACTAGTTACAATTCAGGTATTTTTATTCCAATTAGGAAAAAATTACTAAAACTTATAGCAACATTTAAAGTGCGTAACATAATATACAATTAAAGGAGGAAAACAATGGTGTGATGAGATTTTTCATAGGCCTCTTAGTTTCTTAGTACAATACTTTCAAATTCGGGAACACATAATTTATGTGCCGATAGTAGGAAATTAAATTTGATATTTTAGCATGTTCGAATGTTTTCATAATGGTCAGTTGCTTATTTACAGAAATTGCTCTAACAGCTGATATTAAGAGTAACAAGAAAAAACAAACAAAATGTTATTTATAAGATTAACATCTGGTAACTTTCAAGACTGTAGAAGCTAAGCCTTAGTATGCATTCCAAATAGCTAAGTAGACTATATACGAGAAGTATAACTTTAATAGATGAGAAATCTATGTATAAATAAACCAATGAAAACTGTTTTATTGAAAGCAATACTTAATTTTTCTGTAAAAAGTGAACCATCATTTATGAGCATTACAAATATATAAATGAACTGAAATTGACTTGATGCTCGTTTCAGATACAAACCCAGTGCTCAATAGGTGAGAAATGGTAAATAACAGATACTCTGTTGTTTGAAAGTTGTTTGTTGGCATTGGATTGTTCATGATTGGTAGATAATATTTGGTGATTACTAATGCTTCAAGTGTTTTAAGAAACAAGTACGTTTCGACCAGAGTTTGTTCTTAAAAATACTTGGAAGCATTTTGAAATCTCCAAATATTATCCACCAATCACTTGAAACTGTTCCAATGTCAACATAATTAATTTGAGTTCCCACGCCCACCAGCAACTAAGGCTTCTCTAATCTGAATTACTTTATGATATCCAGTGTCATGACCTTTTTGTGAAATGAAAAAAACAAACATAATTAACTTTGACTATTTCTAATTTCTGTTTGTTATTAATTTGATGTGATTTAGTCTTAATGATTTTGCAAAGAAGTGCTTAGAAAACAAAACTCAATACCACAGTACGTGTTTGGGAGGGCTGGTGGGTCAATACCATAGTAGGCTATGTGTGGGAGGGCGGGTGGGTCAATATCACCATATGTGTATGGGAGGGCAGGTGGTCAATACCACCGTATGTATATGGGAGGGCGGGTGGGACAATACCACTGAACGTATATGTGTGGGTGGGTGGGTCAATACCACCGAACGTGTATGTGTGGGCGGGTGTGTCAATACTACCGTACGTAAATGTGTGGGCAGGTGGTTCAATACCACCGAACGTGTATGTATGGGTGGGTGGGTCAATACCACCGTATGTATATGGGAGGACGGGTGGGTCAATACCAGCGAACGTGTATGTGTGGGTCAATACCACCGAACGTGTATGTGTGGGCGGGTGTGTCAATACCACCGTACGTATATGGGTGGGCGGGTAGGTCAATACCAGCGATCGTGTATGTGTGGGCGGGTGGGTCAATACCACCGTATGTATATGGGAGGACGGGTCATCAATACCACCGAACGTGTATGTGTGGGCGGGTGTGTCAGGCTCCGTAAGATTTGTGACAAGGCGGATCAGGATTGTGCCATTTTATCTCTGATAAAAGCACTTCTTTGCAAAATCATTAAGACTAAATCACATCAAATTAATAACAAATAAAAACTAGAAATAGTCAAAGTTAATTATGTTTGTTTTTTTTCATCCACTTCCCCTGATAGCTGCTAATTACTTTTCATTTTAATTTTTCAGTAATCAGCAATGTTTCTGATGAAGAAATGCAAGAACATTATGATAACTTCTTCGAAGATGTCTTTGTCGAGTGTGAAGATAAGGTAACATAGAGTTCATAACCAATTCACAGTTACTACAACTAATAATTGTATACTTACGTATCACACAGCTGGTTTTACTATATAATTGATATCCCTTTTAAATTCTTTTGCAAATTTAATTTGTTATTTTAGCAACAGTTTGTTCTATTTTTGTTTACCACATACTACTTAATTACTGTGATTATTTATTATGCTTATGCTTTTGTTTCAATTAGTACTTAAAAAAATAGTTATTGCAATGTACTCAAGATTGGATTTAAAATCTTATTTTAGATTTTATCTAACCATTTTTGCCTGAAAAGAATGTGTTCCTTGGTGTTAATATCAAATTGAAATGTTTTCAATAACATTGATTAAAGAAATTACTTGATTAGTTCCAGACATAAAAGAATAAATTTGATAGAAAAAAATCTTAAAAATATGAACTTTGAATTATTATTTAAAGGACATAAAACATGTAAGTAAAAGCAAACACTAAAGTTTATCATGAATCATGGGTCAGTTTGATATTCAAGTTATGTAGTAATGGTAGTCACTAGTCAGTATAGCATTCATAATTTTGATGATCTTGCAAGGGTAGTTTCCTAGTAGAAAAGAGCCCATAACGATGTCGCAACTAATGTACTAATTTTGCAGTCACTGTAACAAAATGTGGGAATCGTGATAAAACAATTGATTTGTGAAAATAAGCAGAGACTATCCTTATGTGCAGAGACTACACATTTGAACTGGGTAATCGAATGTAAATATCCCATTCAATGTAATATTCAGTTTTTGTATTTATATGTTACATACAGAAGAATACAATTCAACCATCATAGCAATGGTAACAGTGGTTTTATTAATAAATATAAAGTGAATTATAAATATGATTTATCCATAAACATTGCTATTACAATATTTGTGCCACAGCCAGTCTGAACACATTTTTTTGTTATCACACTATATTTGTCATTCATAGCTAATGTATTACGTTTGCTGAACTAATGTATGTTCTTTTTAATAAAATACAGTATTGTCATATTTTGTTTGTATTGTATTTTATATTTATTGGTCTCTTTTGATCTGTTTCAGTATGGCGAGATCGAAGAGATGAATGTCTGTGATAATCTTGGGGACCATCTTGTAGGAAATGTTTATATCAAGGTAAAACTTTTTAGTGTAAGCTGATTCTGATTGCAAGAGTGGTAACACATCAGAGAAGAATTAGAGATCACATCCAATAGTGCGGTATATATATAGCGAATAGTTTTTCATGCAATGCCAGGCCCTCTCTAATTTCATCCAAATCCTCAAGGATAAAAGTAATAATTCTCTACAGATGTATAAAGATGTACATTAGTTGTAATTTATATATGACTGCCACTCAGGCGTTCGCTGTGAAAAAGTGACTTCTGTTTATTTTTTTCCATTTATTATTTCCGTGTAAGTAAATTATTACATGGAAAGTCCTGCATGTTGTTAATTTATTCATAAACTTTTTGATTCATATTTCATTGAGGGGTACCAGAAAGTAAATATAGAGGATCTGGGAAACAGTCCATACTTCTCATGGAATGTTAACAAGATTGGTTGGCCTCAAGGCTAAATTTTGGGGCCTATTTTGTTCCTAATCTATATAGTGAATCTGCCATCTAATATAAACACGAACAGCTGTGACCTACACCAATACGCGGATGACACGTCAGTCCTGGTCAGAAGGACGGATTCACAATCATTGCAAAAATTCCTTCTCTTTTTTACCAAGACCGGGCCAGTTATCAGAGATTTCGGATATCATGGATATGTAATATTTTAATGTAACTCTTACTATAAGATTTACTTTAACAAATGCTATATTATACTTTAATTATGCAAATATTTGTATTATATCAAGATATATTGTGTGCAAACTAAGGAGTAAAGTACTGTAATATTTTAATTATCACATAACAAATATATATTTTGTTCATATTATTTTACCTTAGTTGTCATATGATTTTATTTTTTCAACAAAATAGTAAAAATACTGTAATTTGTTATTTATGACATAATTATATATTTTATTTAAATCAAAATGCTTTATAAACATTTACCTTAGTTGTCATGATTTATTTTTTTCATTCAAACTAATAAAAATACTGTAATATTTTATTTTTGACTTAAAAATTATGTTTTTTCAATCAAAATGCTTTTATAACCATTCACCTTAGTTGTCATATGATTTTAATTTTTTCATCATACGTTATATTCCAGATACTGAAAAATTTCTAGTTCATTCCTAATTGTCACTCCTTTCCTTTATAAGAAGGAAAGAATTGTTGGCAAACAGATGACATACAAGCTATAAAAAATCAAATCTAAAAATTTAAAAATTCCAAATATATCTTCGTCAACATATAGTACTTAAATATCTGCTTACCCATTGATAATTCCAAGTTGTCGGAGACATATAAAACTATCATTTTATCCGTTCCGTAACTATTGTAAAGTTGGGTTGAACATTTTAAATTAATATGTGAAATAATAATTTTGCTTGAGAGCAGATATGTAGGTTTTTCTGATTTCTTAGTTCCGCAGAGAAGAAGATGCAGAAAAGGCTGTTACGGATCTCAACAACCGCTGGTTTGGTGGACGGCCTGTCTATGCGGAGTTGAGTCCTGTCACAGACTTCCGTGAAGCTTGTTGCCGCCAGTACGAGATGGGGTAAGCAATAGATGATGTAAAAGTTGAAATTCTCATATGTCCAATATAAAAAAAAAAAAAAAAAAAAAAACCAGTGTGTATTTGGAGGCCATTGTAACCGTACGTCTTATTTCATTTGCATCTCTGTACATTTTATTTGCATACATTGTTTCAAACAGTAAAGTTGTTGGTAAAATCATAAAACATCAATGGCTCATGAAGACATGAGCCTGGCTCAGCTCGTGCCATAATTAAGACGCTCTGTAAGTTGCCAAGCAAAGCGCAGAGTGTGTTAATTGTAGATAGTTTTATTGTTGAGTGTGTTGTTCTATAGTATTGCTTTTTAGTGCAACAGCAATTTTGACAACACAGGAAAAATTAATTAAAGACAAAAACTAAGTTTTTCATGATGAAAAACTTACTTATTGGCTATTTTATAAATTGTAGAAATAAAAACTCATACAACAACAAAATTTAAATGTATACTCGAGGCCTTAAAAAAAAGAGTTTTTCACTGTCAAAAGTTGCTTGTTGCTTTTGACAATGAAAACATCTTTAAAAAGGCATCAAGCATACTTATTAAATTTGTATTGGATTTTTTGGAGTGTTTATTTCTACAAATAAAAATAAAAACTTATTTAACGAATTCACAAGATCATAAGGGTAAATCTCTTCTATTTTGTGTTGCACAAAAATTACACAAAACCTAAAAAAAGCACATTAAAAAAATAGCAAATGATAATGTGGCATTAAAGAGAAGAGCTATGTGCACATTCAAACAATGACAGTAGCATTGACTAAAAACAATTTACTGGTGCATTACGGGTGGGTCGTTACACCACTGTACGTGTATGTGGCGGGCGGGTGGGTCATTACCATATTACTTGAATGCTTATGGCTACGAATGGTGGGATATTCAAATATGGTTCTTGAATTTATTATTTCGGTATGATTAATACTGGGCATCACATGAGCTTGGAGGCTAATAGGCTTAACGTAAACAAAAATTATTCTTAAAGTGTGCCACATAGCCATTACATGTAATCAAATCTGATACATTAAAATGTATCAATTTTATATTTGAAATTTGTGTTATGATAGTTCTTTATCTAGGTGTACTAAGTAATTACATCATAATTACATTTATTAGACATGTCTAATAAAATATTTAGTATCAATGTTTGTGAAACATGTTATCAATAGACTAATATTATTTATTGATAAAATGCCCATTTTAAAATTTTAATTTTTGTGTGTTTTAGGGAATGTACTCGCAGTGGGTTCTGTAACTTCATGCACTTGAAACCTATTTCTAGAGAGCTCAGGCGATACTTGTACAGCCGCAAAAAAAAGAGTGGACGCAGGTATTGAATTTGAATTCTGAACAAATTTTATTTATTGCACTTTTATCATTTGTATAAGCAGTTGTTTCAACACTTGCAAGCATGCTGTAAATGGTTAAGTAACAGAGAAGCTTGCAAATAAATAAAAAAAAATTTTAAGTATAGCTATGTTAGAGATAGGTAACTTTCTCATATGTTTCTTACAAGAGATCTTCAATGTTTAAGTATAGCTATGTTAGAGATAGGTAACTTTCTCATATGTTTCTTACAAGAGATCTTCAATGTTTAAGTATAGCTATGTTAGAGATAGGTAACTTTCTCATATGTTTCTTACAAGAGATCTTCAATGTTTAAGTATAGCTATGTTAGAGATAGGTAACTTTCTCATATGTTTCTTACAAGAGATCTTCAATGTTTAAGTATAGCTATGTTAGAGATAGGTAACTTTCTCATATGTTTCTTACAAGAGATCTTCAATGTTTTATTGTGTGAGGATTATATAATCATAACTTTAAAAAAATTGGAAACATTTAGCAAAAATAAAAACATTTATTAATTATTTTATAGGAACTATAAAATTGTTCTATCTACAGAGCTGTAGCAATCAGTGTTTGTGCTTAGACATTGATGTTCCATTTACTCTGATGTGGGGCTGAAATAAAGAGGTAAATGGTAAAATAGAGAAATACGCACCAACTAACTAGTAATTTATAGGAAACTTCTAAAACATTCTTGAACTATATAAAAAAAAATTTCCCAAATGTGATGTTCTTAGACATATTAATAAATTGTAGTTTTCTTGACTTTGTACTCCCATCTTTGCTTAGAAGATTCTATTCTGATTAAAATTTGAACTCAGAACTTCCTATTGTTTATTTATTACGAATGTTAATTAATACATCAGCATGCTGCTCGTAGTAGATGTAAAAGTATGTGAATTAACCTGTCATACTCTGTTTATGACCACACCTGTCAAGAGTTAATTTATGACCACAAAGGCTTATAAAGGAACTACTGTTTAAAAATATTAGTATATAAGGAGTAAAGGACTTTAGAAGACTTACCTAAGAAGACAAATTTGCTGATGTCCTATCTCTCCTAATGCTAATTCTTGGCCTGATACCCTTTAACCTAACTTATATTAAAAAAATAGGGAGAATAAATTGTGGCAATATTGTGCGATTTAACCTACTTAATTATAGACTGCAACTTAACCAATATTTGGTTATTTAATTTATTACAGGCTAAAAAAGAAGACCACGATTTTGAATAGTCAACTTGTCATTTTACAAAATTATTTTTACTGTATTTTTAATTAATTTTTCATTGGTCACCATTTCTTCTTTTAGATTTTCTTGAAACCAGATACTTTTTATCCTAATTAATATTGTTTTTCTTCCTACTTCTGGAAAGACTCTGAACCCATCCATTTTTGTTTTCCATTTATGTAAATTTAATAGTTTTCTCTACAGTTGTTAAGTTTTGAGGTTTGGTAATAGGGCATCCTGTCAAGAATTAATGGAATAGGGGAGATAGAACATGTACCGGGTCTTTAGACCGGTACATTTCGTTTTTTCATCGTAGTCTGCCGGGCTGCCTGAGATTCGTTTTTGCCCGGCGATTCGCGTACTTTGGTGGCCGTTGGCCCAGTTCCGTTCGTTCCGTGTTCCAGCAGGTTGTCAGGTTGTTCGTCTGTTCAGTTGTCTTGTGCTGCCTGCAGAAATAGACATGTTCGGCTAGACAAACTAAAACTCCAGGGTCCTTGAGTAGGACGTTTCTGCCCTCGGCCTGCCGTCCGGGGATTGTCTACCATCTACACTGCTAGCCTGGCCTGAGGACCATGTTGGAGCCTGGAGGCGCCCGCTACCCGCTCTACATCTTTGTGGTATAAGTCTCCTGTCCTCAGGTCAGTGTATTCCATCTTGTTTTCCCGGCGGCTGAGCTGGGGGGGGTTTTGGATGGTCTTATTTTTTAAAGACAAAAAGTGGGCTATGAAGAAGAAAAGAAAATGTTGGTGGAACTTTTTATGTGGCCTAGGCCTAAAACTTAAACTGGAACAGTGATTTGATGAAACAGCCATGGGGACTTATATTTTTTTTTATTAAAGAGAGAAAAACTTTTAAAATACACAAAGATCTTTTTTGATGTTACTATTTATTTATATTTATTGTTATTTAGTTTAATTAGTTTATTTTCTTGTTACATTTGTTTAGATTTTTATATTTGTTAGGTCCCCATTGTTAAATCCTGTTATTATTTATTGTTATGTTTAGGCCTAGTTATTGTTATTTATTTTTTTGTTAAGTGTATTAGGGGTGTTTGAAAGTGAATTTTTACTCGAACGGTACCGTGTTATATTTTCTTTTAAATTGTTTAATTTTTAAACTCACCAAAAGGGGATTATTGTGCTTTTGCTTAACTTCTAATTCGGAGCTGCCCAGGGATTCCGGCTTACTCCCTGGCCCGGTGGAATTATGGGATTTGGGCTAAATTGCCGGTTTAATTGTTGTTTTCCTGACGTTTTCTAAATTTTCACTTTTCTTTTGGGCATTAAATTTTTCTTACGTTTTGGGGTGTCTCAGGCTAGGCTGCAGATAGGCCATGTAGTTGTTTATTGGCAATTTTGGGATTTGTAGAGTTTGTGGTATTTATAGCGTTTGTTATTAATGTGTAGTATCTTGTTAATTTTAGTGTTTGTTATTATTTATTTAAGTGTGAATTTGGTTGTGGCCTTCTGCCTTTTAATATTGTGGCCTTCTGCCGTTTTTTGATTAATTAATTTATTGCTTTCTTGATAATAAAAAGTAGTTTTGCTCAGCTGCCGAGTTTTATTTTGGACCCTCCAACTGCCACCCGTGATCCCATCGCTCGACTTGTTTTGAGCCATCCCCCGGTTGGCACGCTTACCAGCTTTGGTGGGGGGGATGGGTCTCAAACATCATCAAACTTATCTGCAAAGACAAGTCCAACTGAGGAAAACATACAAAGATACAAAAAATAACACATGAGTTGAGTGTCTTCTTACCTGATGAAAATTTTTGTGTGTTGTGTCTTTATAGCAGTTCCTTTGTATCATGTTGTTTTCTCAGGTGAATGTGCTGAACTCTATCTATCCTATTACAATGAATTCTAAGTATATATCTGTTATATGTTCTGATGATGGATCTAATTTTAGAATTTTAAGCCACTTATGAGTTTGTATAATCATAATGTTGAATTGTACAGACTGAATTTGATCTGTTAACAGGTCTCGCAGCCGCAGCAGAGATCATGTTGGATCACGGAGGTCTCGCTCACCTCGTAGGAGTGGTGGTGGTGGTGGTGGTGGAGGTGGCGGCGGCAAAGACCGGGATCGTGGTCGACGGGATAGGGAAGGCAGATCTGGCCGCTACTAAGTAAATGTTGTTGGTTAACTAACAGTCAACAAACAATCTGTAATAGAATAATTATAATTGATTTTTTTCCCTTTGTTAGTGATGAAATTCCTAGCTATCAATAGTGACTTCAATGCAGGTGGTCATGAGTTCAACCCCCCCCCCCCCCCAATAAAATTTAGCTTATTTGATTTGGCCCATAACAATGTTCAACTTCAGAGTTAAATGCCACTGCTGTTTAAAAAATCACAAACAAAAATTAAAATTGTGTTTTTGTGTTCTTGTTATTTAGTATAATCTCGAAAAGTGAGTTATTAGATTTCCTGCCCAAGCGACTATTTAGTTAAAAACATTCATGATTAATTGTATTGTTACGTATGATCTATACCATATTCTAACACGTTATGGTATGTTTAAAATGACGGTTTTAGTCTTCATAAATCAAGTAAAGAAAAGATATTTTTATGCTAGACTAGAAATAAAATGTATTTAACTTTTTTCTTTTTAATTTATTGCCTCTGGTAAAAATGTTTTTCTAGTTATAGATTGTTTCCACTTTTTTTAATACTTTACTCAAATTAGTTTTTGGTTCTCATCTTTCTCTATAATAGATGATAATTTTAGTAGGTCACCAGTAACATACAGTCTTGAATTAGATTATATGATTGGAATGTTGGATGAACAAGGCCTGTTTAGTATTGATTTTTCAGGATAGTAAATCTGTTTACTCTTTAGTTTTTATTTTTTTAAATGAAAAGTTTTTAAAATTAGGAAATGATAGAGTATTTGATTAGATATACAAGGACTATTGGACATTTTCCATGATTTTGTGGGTTATCCTAAGTCCTATAATCCTCGTTTAATGTAAAAAAAAAAAAAAAAAAAAAAAAAAAAAAAAAAAAAAAAAAAAAAAAAAATAGTATTGAATGTGACAGTATTTTATTTTGTTTTTCATAATTGTGTCTTCTTTTCATCATTGCAGGTAAAAACATATTTTCCCCAAGTATAATAAAATACAATTTTCAGGATGTTTCATTTGAAAGAAAATTATAATATACATATCTTTAAGGTAGTTATTTTCTATCTAAAAATAAAAACTATGGACAGCACATTTTTTCAAATGTACAGTTACAAAATACAGTTAAACCTTGATAACTCGAACTTAGAGGAACAAATTCAGGTTATTGAATATTAGGGTAAACAAGGTTCAAATTACCAACGCTAAAAACCACATATAACTAACTCTATCCAGATAGCTCACAGTATACAGTATACACGAAGTTTGTAGGCAACACGCACTGCACTACTGTGATTTTAGAATGTGACATTGTCACATTGAATTGCCTCCCTCTCTTTCAAATTGCCTCCCTCTCTTCCAAAGTTAACGAGATGCGTGTATGTTGACTGAGTTCGATCTGGCAAAGCATCCCAGTTCACAGCCGCTCTACGTGCTTTACAGAGGACATTTCACACATTATGAACAATTTGTTAACACTTTAGGATGGGATGAGCTACCTGGGTAGAGTTAGTTATCTGTGGGTGAAAACTATCTACTTTGCTTTAAAGAGGGTCCAGAGAATACTTATCTAAATTTATTAGGTAGTAAGGGTGCATAAAGTCTAAATAAAAGGCATACATATGAAGTGTGAGGTGGGAACGATCCTGTTGCAACACGGAAGTTTTCATTGCAATAACTAGTGCACTTAACTTTGATTAATTGAAGTTCCTCCTCATAGCTTTCAAGATTGTTAATTTGACAGATTACTAAAGCTTTTAGTGTTAAAAAGCTAACAGAAGATTTTGACAGTTATAAAAACTATCCAATTCGCTCTTATGTATAATTAATAACATTAACCTTCACTTCATTTAAAACTAGATTGTGTAGTGTTGTTATAGAATGATTTTATAAAATCATTTATTGAATATTTTTAATTAGCTGTTATTTACAAATAATTAGTTATTATTTAAATAATATTGCTCATTATTTTCTTTGGATTGTTGATTTTATTACATAAAGCTAAGCATACTTGTAAAAAATAGAAAAACGATTTTTACTTACCAAACTGATTCTGAATCCATAATTTCTATGTTGTTTGATGTTCACCCATTTGCATCCTTTGATGTATGAGTGTGCCAAATGTTATCGGTGCAATATTGCCATTAGTTATGTACAGGGGCACCAGTGTGGCAGACTGTATCTGATTATTGGTGTGAGATTTGCCTCACTACTACTCGTTTGGTTACCCACGAATATTGGTGGCAAGTACCTTTGTTTGATGACCATTTCAAAACGTATCAGTGTAAATTTATATTTATGCTTTATAAATTCAATTAAATATTTTAAAATATATATATTTTATAGAGTCTAATCAGCTACTAAGGACAATTTTTAAAATCATGATGTAATATACCAGCATCAGGGCCAAAATCAAATATCACTAGTAAGAAAACAGACAATGAAATTGAAAAGAAGATCTCTCATCACAAAGCTAAATTCAAGCTGGAAATCCATATGAGCTCGTCTACCTCCATATTTCTAAAATTTACTAAAACTAAGTCATGGCAATGTGATTCATAGTTTAAACAATTATTTGAATAGTTTCAATACAAAAATTATTCCAATGGAACCTTTTGTATCAGAATGGGATGTGTGAATGGGTTAATAGTTTAGAAGACTAAGGTCTTAATATCTTTCACATAAAATGTTTTGAGAACAATTAGTCAAAATTAGTTTGTAGTGTAGCGTTCGAGAAATAATTGTATTAAAAATATTAGTATATTAGGATATAGAACATCAGCAAACTTATCTAAGAAGATAAGTTTGCTGATGTTCTATCTCTCCGAATATACTAATTACTTCAAAGTACAGATTAATTCATTTTGTGTAGGATCTTGTGTGTAATATTGTATGTAACGATAATAATGTTACAAGCCTTAAATCGTAGGCTATAGGGATAATCCATGTTTATTTTTAACTCAACGACAGTCTATACTATTCATTATATATAATTCCTAATTGGTTGTGTTTTTCATGGTCAAAAAACTTTATCTATTTTTTATGCCTTGCTAATTCAATATTTAATTTTCCCAAGTTTCCCATGCCCCCTATACAGTCTTCACGCTCCCCTCCCCCCTATACAGTCGTCGTGTCCCACAGTTTGAGAACCCAAAAATTACTGGACTGATGCCCTTTAATATAAACTTTTATTAAAAAAGTTAGAGTAAACTATTTGTGGCAATATTACACGATATAACCAACTTAATATTAGACTACTACTAACTCAACTAATATTTGATTATTTTATTTTTTTACAGGCTAAAAAGAAGACTGTCAAGATTTTAAAGAGTTAACTTGTCATTTTATGGGATGAGTTTTATTGTATTTTTAATTAGTTTCCATTTAAGTTAGAGATAAGCTGTAATATCTTAAAAATAGTAAGTTTTGAGCAAATTGTTTCTTTTCTTCAGTTATCTCTGTTTAGTATTAAAATTGGAAACATATTGCAACTGTCATATTTACTTTCAATCCTTAATTACCTTTAGAAACAAAAAATACCTAATCTGCATTTTAATTGGCAGATCAGTTGATAAGGAGGTGAAATGGGTGATATTTATCATAAAATGTTTAACTACTGTAATTAAGGCTTGAAAATCTTAAGATATTTTAATTAATGAAGAAAAATTACTTTCTTGTTGAGGAATAGTGATTGATCTAACTATGAAAAATTTAACAACCTTTTGTAAAGTTATGGGTCGGTTCCATTTTTTTCGGTTAAGGTCTGGTTCGGTTCTTTACTGATATCAGTTCTTGGTTTCCGGTTCTGAGTACTTTTTGAGTATGTCTCAGAAAACTGTCTAATACCTTTACACCAGTAAATCAACAAATAATGTGGATTCAGTAATTAAAAAAAAACAATGAATATTATTTTGGAAATTTAGCCAATGTGAAGTAGAACACACCCTAAAAATCAACAGGACATAATTAAAAATAAAATCCTGACCAAAAGTTTGTATCGGATTTGAAAACTGATAAACTGTTTTTTCTAACCCAAAAACACAAAGCTGTGAATATTAAAATTTCCTGTCAGCATAACCTTTTTTAAAGTAAGCCCATTTTGTACAAACTGTTCTCCTGAGGTAGGAAAAAGTAATGAAAACAATGTTTTATAAAATATTAGTTGACAAGTTCACTAACACCAGAGTAGTAGTAATATACACAAAAGAATCACACAGTCACACAAATGTTCAGTGCCACTGGCACTTTCTTCAGGTGAGTAGAGAGAGAAGTACCTGAAGAAAGTGCCAGTGGCACTGAAAATTCGTGTGATAATGTGATTCTTTTGTGTATGTTACTACTATTCTGGTGTTAGTGAACTTGTCTTCCAAGGTAAGTTTGCTGATGTCCTTATCTCTCCAATATACT
Source organism: Stictocephala bisonia (assembly GCA_035578905.1). NCBI lineage: Eukaryota > Metazoa > Arthropoda > Insecta > Hemiptera > Membracidae > Stictocephala > Stictocephala bisonia. The sequence continues at coordinate 53,294 of JAQJVL010003837.1, forward strand.
AATTCCTGGCCTAGTGTTCTCTAACCTAACCTAAAATATTAGTTGGAATTTTCCATCTCTCATAGGAAATTCAATAAAAAGTGACCATATATTTTTGTAGTTTGGTCTTTTTAGCTTATTGCCACTGGAAATTTATAATATTTTACATTGTAAGTCAATGAATTTATTTTACCATTGAGTATCAGTTTTCCCATGGTGGCAAACAAAGTACATTTACATGATAGTCTTGAATCAATATAATTCGCCATATCATTATAGTGAAACAAATATATATATCTGCAAAAGTAGTCTTAAGTGCTGAAAATAGTTATGTTAGATTTGTTATCTTGTTAAATTCATGGTGTAACCTTTAATAGGAAACGCTGTGGATCAAGGTAAAGGTCAAAGCTGTCTACAATGTTCTTTACATTTGTTTTTATTGAGAATAAAAATTATAATCTCCATATAAAGTTATATCCTTGATTATATACGCACCTAGATGAGCAACCCAATGCATTTTTGTGTGATTGAAAACCATACCGAATGCCGACGTAGTATATTAACGCGCCGCTAGGAGCTCTGGTTGGCTGCACTCCTGAGAAGTACTATGCGTCGCCCCTAGATGGCTGCACGGTCGCGCGCGTGTTCCTTCAGTAGACATTCGTATTTCAGTACATCAAATTAATTGTTACGTCGTCAGTAGTTTTCGTGGTTTTAGTATCAAAGCCCCTTGCCC
>JAQJVL010003838.1:0-54021 GCA_035578905.1 Stictocephala bisonia
GAAAGTAAGTGATCCTGACAAAAAATTTTTGAAAATAAAGAGCAATTTTACAAAAAAAAAAATAAATAAATAAAAAAGAAAAAGAAAGGAATATGCATTTATAATCCAGATAGAACGCAGCTTGGAAGGCTAAAACACTAACAGAGGATGGTTTCTGTAAAATGAAGCATATATGAAACAATTTGAGGTCCAAGAAATACATTTCAAACACATTTTTAAAAACTTAAAAAAAAATTGTTAAGTGTTTATAAAAGTTTAATGCAAGACTATAAATTATTTTATAATTATTCTATAAATTATTTTATTTATTATTTATAACAAATTATTTTATAATTTATAGTCTAATATTAATTAGTAACTATAAATAATCTTATTTTTGAAAAAGATTTGGTAAATATAAACGGTTAGACTTACGACGTGTAAATATTTATAAGGAAATGCTAGTACAATGACAGCATACATTTTAAATAATTTTTTGTAAAATAGCGTCTTTTATTGTATATTTTTTCTATAACATTTACGTCAAATTATTTTAAAGTCCAAAGTATTAATTGATTTGTATCGTTTGCAGTAGCTGAAAAAAAAGTTTGTTACTGTTATTTCAAGCCTATTGTTCTATATTAATTTTTGTTGCGCAGTATTCAAACTAACAAAATATTTGGAATATTTGTCAAACATGAGTCAAACATATTCCACTTTAGACTCAAACGTGGAATATGTTTGAGTCTAATATTCACGTCTTAATTTTTCCATTTTACAACGGGAAAATCATAAACCAATGTCTGACAATATTTTTATGTAAATTGATTGTTTTGGAGGTATTATTAATAATATTTTAAACAGTTCAACATGTAAGAATATTACCAATTTTGTATTTTTGCCATATTGTATGTTTTCAGTAAAACAGGGTTTTTTGACATTCCGTTGCCCTCCCTCACAAAAAGAGTTATATACAGCTTTCACCTATTTATGTACCTGTGAACTAAATTTTACCTTTGTGTTAACACCTACTATGATAGAGGGGAGGGATTAGATATTCACTCAAAGAAGATTATCATGACTATTTGAATATTCCGGTTACCTGGAATGTATGTATATTGCATACATTGTGCACAGGCATATGTCTATTATTATATAATCATTTTTATCTAGATATATATTTTTTTGTTTTGTTTTTGTAGTTTTAGACTGACAGGATCGTTTTATTTTGTTTTAAATTTTGTTATTTTAAAATTGTTTATCTGTTTGTTTACTACGTACTAAATTTCTCTTACTTACAAAAGGGTTATGTGGCTAGAATATTTCTTAAAAACATATTTGTAAATATAATTGTTCTTTAATTACGAAAATAATTCAGTTACTCATGTATTCGTTCATTTATCTTATTTCTAAATCATTATACATATCTATCTTACAATGATTATTTTGTATTTTATGTTCACGCATACTGGCCTACCTGTAAGTAATGAAAGGACATCTTAACACAAAATTAACTTTTAAAAATATAATTTCTTTACAATTATATTATTTGTATGGTATTTTTTACTTATTATAAATAATATTATTTTTAAAATTATTGCCGCTATTCGTCATTGGTGAAATAAAACATTGCGTTCATTCAGTCTCTAAATATTCCAAGAAGCTTATAAACTTTATTAATCTCCTAAAAGGTTTACTTTTCTCCTTTGAATTGGATAGTGGAAACCCTTTTGTGGCACTCAGTAAAGAAACACTTTAAGACATTATCAATTAGTTTACTTTAATTTAAATTGATTTATGAAATTTATTTAAAACAAAAATCGATAATATTTTTATTACATAACCGAGTAGGCTCTATTATGTTATTGCATCTCTGATATTAAATGATCTGAATAAATGGATGTGAAAGAGAGGACTTTTCAGTCACAACCTCACCAATTGTTACAAAATATGTACAATAAAGTAATTTTTGTTTAAGTTTGTCTAACTACTGCGATTGTATCTCCTTTTATGCTTCTGTTGTTTAAAAATGTCCAAGAATCAAAAGGTCGCTAGGTCGAAAAGGTTTTTGTTTTGTATTGATCAGTAAAATATTACACGTTGATATCAAGGGTTAAACATAAGGTAGATAATACTATTATTTTTAAAAAATTCTTAGCAATAGAATATTACATAAATTATTAGCCATTTAACATTTTTCACTTGCTATAAATTATTGTTCATAGAACATTTATTGTGCATATATGATTAGTCAGGACATTTTACGTGCATAAATTATTAGTTAAAGGACACTTAACGTCCATAAATTATTGTTGGTAGGATATTTCACATGCACAGATTATTAGTCAAAGGACATTTAATATGCATAAATTATTAGTCAAAGGACATTTAATATGCAGAAACTATTAGTTAAAAGCCATTTAATATGCATAAATTATTAGTCAAAGGACAATTAATATGCACAAACCATTAGTCAAAGGACATTTAATATGCACAGATTATTAGTCAAAGGACAATTAATATGCACAAACCATTAGTCAAAGGACATTTAATATGCACAAACCATTAGTCAAAGGACATTTAATATGCACAGATTAATTATTAGTCAAAGGACAATTAATATGCACAAACCATTAGTCAAAGGACATTTAATATGCATAAATTATTAGAAAAAGTACATTTAATATGCATAAATTATTAGTCAAAGGACATTTAATATGCACAAACCATTAGTCAAAGGACATTTAATATGCATAAATTATTAGTCATAGGAAATCTAACGGCTATATATTATTAGGAGTATATCATTTCACCTGTATAAATGATCAGTATTGTATTGAATAAATATTGAAGTATCTTGGGAAGCCATTAGCAGTACATTAGTTTTTTGCGCTGTTTTGACAGGTCAATTTATTTTCATGTTTCCCTGGTTAAGGCAACTGTTAGCCAACTCAATAAATCACATGGCAGAGAAAGTAATGAATATCTGGTAGTATTTAATACGCATCAATGTTTTAGGGATTGAAAAATACTGCTTAATGAAGAAATATACTTTATACATTTTGAAATACTAACTAAAAGAAACATATAATCATACAATATAAAAATGTAAAATAGTTGTACAATAACACTACTAAAATGAACAATTGTATTCAGTTTTAAAAGGAAGAATTTTACAAATTCTAAGGATAAAAATACATTATAGAACTGTGAACTGTTTGTGTTATTTATATATAATTTTTAAATATAGCTTGTTAAACGTAAATTTATATAATTTTTTTTATCTGGTTGTGATAATAATTCAGTTGTAACTAGGAATAATAAAGGAGAAACGGTTAGAATATTTCATTATTAGAATACTCTTTTATTTAACCAATTAAGTTCGTCAACTATTTGATTATTCTTACTCAATATTATGGATTTACATTTTTATATCACATCACCTTAATACATAATTGAAATTAACTATAGACAGTACTTCGTGACGCATTTGTAGGTTCAAATTTAATTTTTATTTGAATTATACAAAAATGCGTAATTAAATTCGAAATTCTGCTTATAATTCTCAAAAGGTGTCATGACTTCAAATAATAACATTAAATACATGTTAATATTTGAATGCTGGAAAATACTTTAGTAAATATGAAAGTATTCCCATTTCAAATAAGTTATAGGGAAAGTGATATCATAAATAAGTCGTGGTAAAGGTTGGCGGCAATATACCATGGTTACTTGGCAGGGGAATCCCTGGGTACTGAAGTTAGGATATGTAGGATCCAAGCCCCGATCCATCATTGCTTGTAAGTTAAACCTAGAACTCGACTTTGTATCCATGAAATGAGAAAAAAGGTATATAAAATAATATAAAAGATAAATTATTACAGAAAAAATAACTTTAAGCTATGTAAAATAAAGTTGTTACATTAAAAAAGAGATATTTCATGCATCAATGCAACTACTCTATAAATTTATTACTATAAAAGATTATTGATAAAAAGTATAAAAAAAACTTCAACATTATTCTGCACTTTAATTTTTAACTGACAATGTTTTATATTAGGTTTGCAGCATTTATTTCGAGTTATAATCTATCAAAAAGAGGTAAATCGCTTTTGTAACTGTTCAAAATTACACCATGCGTTTAACTTAAAGTCATTGTGATAATGGGGGAATTTACGACTTACATATATGTTTTTAAGTGCTTATTAGGTGGATGATAGTAATAGGTTCATACGACTTACAAATTAAAGGCTAGGTATGCCTTAGTAATTTGTTTTTGGTGGAATAAATATGAAGAATGTATGAGTACTTTTAGATATGTTTGACTTTGAAACGTTGTAAAGTAAATTCACCAAAACCAAACTGAAACTTGTCAAACAAAATTACGAGTTGTATTATTTTTACTAAAGCCTGAAGGGTATTTTTTATTAACTTAAATATATTTTGGGTTGAACAAAATATTTACATTGACAGCCAATTTAAAACGCAACAGTTTAAATTTCTATCAACTTGTTCAGGATACAAAGGCTGAGAGAAAATAGTTAATGACTTAAAAATACGACAGTATGCAAAAATATGCAATCTTTTGGAAATTCTAAATTAAGAACTAATATGAAAAGTCAAACAATAAATTATAGCGAAAAAAATAATACGTATATTTTAATAAAAACGTGCTTTTGTAAAAAAGTAAAATGTAAATTAATAAATGTCTAAATATTAATTTCAGTGTACTTTTTTTGGATTATAGAATGTTTGAAAAAAAAAACAAAAAAATTATTTGTAAAGGGCTTTCTACAGACATATTTGTTAAGAAAGTACTTTCATAAAAATCAACAGCTGAAGAAACGTAGTTATGTTCATAACTACGAGTATAGAAGTGTGAAATAAAAGTTTGATCATTAAAGTAATTTTAAAAAGCTTTTTAATATGACGAACACTTATATTTTATTTTAAAAAACGAAATGACATTTTTTTAGACTCCAATGGTAAATTACGTTTTCAACGTACACAATACATCGTTTATTTGTACTATTGAAATGGACAGTACGATAAATATTAATTAGTACATAAAAATATGAAATGCTATTTTGAACTTCCAATCAAGTGCAAATGTCACGAGTACAGTAAATTTTCATTATTTATTTTTAAATAAATGAGAAATAACTCGTCGCGTAGTAGCGAGTTCGGAAGAAATCCACTTTAGATAATGGAAGCACCAACTGATCTTCTTATTTGCCCAGCCGACCACTCAGATCCGTCCAGAGATTGGTTTGGGTCTACTCCACTACCCACTCAAACACTCTAACCCTCGCATTACACTCTCTCTCATATGTGAGGTGTGAGAGGAACAGATTTATGTATTGTAATACTTGCATATTTTAGCGATTGTATTATATTTAATTTATTTACTGTAATATATTTATCTACATACGTTACTAGGTGACACCCCTGCGCGCTTCTCGTGCCAACCCCAATTCCCGCTGCGTTCGGTACACCTTCGGCCTCGGTGAGTGACTTTTGACTACAAATAATAAGAGATTAACTGTGTAACGTAAAATCACAATATTAAACTTATTTACAACATCTCACTCACAATACTTGTGTTGCTATCTTTTTATTAGTATAAATACCCTTTTCTTTTGATTGACAGCTGAATAATTTAACTCTTGATGAATCAATAGTGGCAAACATATAAAATAAACGTATTTATTTATTTATAAAACAGCTATTATTAATTTACTAAAGTCAACCCAATGTTATTCTTATGGAAAAAAAGGAAATTTTGAGCGGCTATTTGTACCCCTTAGGAATGGAATTTCAAAAAATCCTTTCTTAGTGAGTCCCTTCAATAATAAAGCTTACTTCCATTAACATTTCGTGTAAGTCCGTTGGGTGGTTTTTGAGATTTCGTGATGAGTGAGTGATACAGTGAGTGGTATTTGGATTATATATGTATATTAATAAACATATTTCTATGCTGTACAGTGGTGTTGACCCACCCACGCACTAGTTTACGAACAGTGGTATTAACCTGCTAACCCCTCCCCCCGCTCTTATACGTAGTGATGTTGACCCACCCACCCACCCATATACGTACAGTGGTTTTACCCCACTCGCCCTCCCATACACGTAATTAATTGTTTTCTAAAGTAAAACTTCTTTGTGTTTGTCATTATACGGATTATTATTATTTTCATGACACTTTCGTATCCATATCTGTCAAATATTGAACTTAATATAAGTCCGTATATATTTTGCTGTTGGAGCTACCACACAATACTGCTCCTTTGTTTTACAAACTTCTCAGTTTTATCAAATATCTTATACAGGTTGAATATACGGACTTATATACATAAGCATGTTTTACATTTTCAGTATAACTGTAGTCTTGTTACTTCCGAATGATCCTTTCGATTCTTAACCGAGGCTTGTTATTTGACGGTGAGCATCATTTCTACAAATATCGAAGAGGAAGATGCGTACCAGCCTGAACTGTCATCGTTGCATCGTTATCCGTGACTTGGTCACTCAAACCATAAACGATTATAAATGGGCATATCCGTTAGGAGCCATACGGGTGACAAATGAGAGAGCCGCTTTCAAGATGGCGTCGTCACGGTCCCTGGCGTCCACATTGTCACAGTGCGGCCGCGGCGGCTAGGCGCGGGCATTCTATAAGTCTTGCGCTCCGATCCTCTGGTGCGCCGCTTCGCCGCTCCGGAAGTCTGCACGCAACAGTCCTCCTAGCATTGTCTACCAGTCTGACGTTAACGTTGACATTTTCATACCAAAATATCACGATTTTACTAAGACAGTAAAAAGCAGGTGAGGATCGTCCTGCTCGGCCAAACACGAATAAGGTTTAGAACAATCTCGCATGGTGCGAAGGATGACTCAGAAAGTCCTGCTTCGAATCATAAGATTAAGCAGATCATATCGAGATCATATCATTAAGATCTCGTTTCATAATTGATCTGAAAATTAAATAATTAAAAATACTTACTAATTTCTATCCTAGTTTGTAATACATAAATTCTCGAATGAACTTCCGTTAAATAATTTTATAAATAATGTTTTGTAATAAATTATATTTCAATATTATAAAAATAGGGTTTACTTTAATTATATGTTTTTATATTCACATTTTCGTCAACTTCTTAAGCCTGGGCAAAGCTAGAAATATTACCAACGTATTATAATATAGCAATATGATTAATATGTATAAAACAGGCGTGCCAACCGTACCATGTATAATGTATAAAATAGAAAATTCCCCACTATCGTCGTAGAAATCATGTGTTCCAGAGTTCAAAGGATGTTTACTAAGAAACTAAAAGGATTCTGAAAAATCCAATCACACCATTTTTTTTATCGTAAAATTTTACATTATGATATATGCATTTTAAAATATATTTTAACAATGAAATGAAATGAAAAACGTCTTTATTCATATTCAAGAGGTGAAGTTAGGGCTGCAAAGCCCTCTCTACCACTTAACCTCATCATACATAATAAGATATTTTCAAATATAAATAACAATTTACAAGGAAATACAAAATAGAAATTGCAATGTACGAAGTAAAACATATAGTCAAAAAATGTGAAACATTATATTTAAACTTAAAAATATTTCGACTATCTCAAACGAAACTACAGTTATTCATAACATTTATTCAAAACTCATTCATTCGGCACAATCACTCATTACCGCCACCACCAAGCCACAGCGACACCAACCACTACTCCCGCTAGGCCCGCAGCAGATAGCACCTCACCTCCGCCCCAAACCGAGTACGCTTATCGATGGATCTGATATTATCAGGCAGAGCATTCCAGAGCCTGCACGCGGAGACAATAAATGATTTGTTGAAAGTGGTGGTGCGGTGAACTGGAATAGCTAACATTGACTCACCACGTTTTGTTCTACGCACACCAACTTGTGACAGATAAACAAACTGCTCTGACAGATAATTAGGAATTTGGTTTTGAAGAATACTGTGCAACAATATCAGGATATGGAATTGTCGAAGATTGTTTAACTTTAAGATGGATAATTGGTAGAAAAATGGAGTAACATGATCCCTTTGCCTCAGGTTGAAAATAAATCTGATACATTAGTTTTGGGCACGCTGTAATCTTTCCGTGAGCTCAACAGACATGTCATTGATTACAGTATCACAATAATTAAAGTGAGTGAAAACTAGAGTCTTTACTAACAACACCTTGACATTGAGAGGGAAAAACATGGCAAATCTTTTCAAAGTGTGTATAGCAGCAAAAACTCTATTACACATTACAGCTACTTGATCAGTCCAGTTCAAGTTTTTATTCATAATAAGTCCTAGGTTTTTAACTTTGTCACAAAACGGTAATTCTGTATTGTTAAGTTTGAGTTTTGGTATATTTTTCAGGTCAATGTTAGAAGTGAGTCTAGTAGAGCCCAACAATATTGTTTGGGTTTTGGCCTCATTGAGCTTTAAGCCATGCTTGACAGCCCAATTTGTGATAGACTGGATATCACAGTTAATGTTAGTTACGGCAGTAGGCAAGTCTTTCAGAGTGAAGTGAGTATATATTTGTAGCTCGTCAGCGTATAAGTGAAATTTGCAGAAATTGATAACAGTAGTGACATCGTTAATGTAGAGTAAGAATAAGAGTGGCCCAAGCACAGAACCCTGGAGCACACCTCTAGTCACCAGTTCCCAGTCAGATTTTCTGTTGTCTGCCTTTACACACTGCCGACGGTCCGTCAAGTACGACCTGACCCATTCAATACAACCATCAGAAAAACCACCAGAGAGCATTTTTATATAAAGAAGGGGCCAAAATCGTATCTTATTTATATAAAATCACATCGTATCTTTTATATTATACGTATTATACGATTACGTATAATATAAAGTAATCGTATCACATTTTTATAAGATACGAAGATAACAATCGTATCTTAGTTGGAACAAAATAAAGTAGTGAAATTTTAACTAGTTTTCAATGGGCATAACTGTACACTTTTATTAATAAAAATCCGTTACGTTATCGCATTTGTATTTTAATACATGGTCTACTATAGTGTTTTCTATAAGTTTTATACTTTTCAGAATTTTAACTTTTCAACAAGAAGGGCTCTTATATATTTTCTGAAACAACTTTTTCTTGGCTTTAGAGGTCATAAACACTTATTCACGTTTTAATTCAAATAAAATGAGTAGTTACTTTTATACATGTAAGTAAATTCAATTGGTATCATATTCATTTTAATGAATATAAATTGACGAAGAAAACATACCGCGTATAAATTGGCGTAGAATTTAACGAGAAAAACAATGGTGTGATTGTAGTTGTCATAGGCATCTTTGTTTCTTAGTAAACAACCTTCAAACTGTTACACATAAATTCTACTTCCACAGTACGCATACTTACGGATACTACGTATAACACATACTTGTATTTATAGACTATCGAAGACGGTGGGAAAGTAATCGACTCCCTAATTTGGACCCTTTTAGCCAAGTCAGGTAGGGGCAATATGCCAGTTAGCTATCACCGTTTAGGCCGGCTTTGTAAGATGAGCTACCTGGCAACTATCCAGGTTTTCGTCGGCTGTTTGGAACACTGGTTTGATTTCACACTTTTCCCTTATAAAATGTGTGGTGTAATCATGAAAGAACCTCACTTTATATTATTCAGTACAAGTAAACGTCACACAACACAAATTTATTACAATATAAGCACAAAATGCACAAATATATTTTAATACAAGTACAAAATGCACAAATATTATGGTTCATACCAACACGTATTATGCTAATTAAAAAACTATTTGTAAATGCCAGTCAGGCAAATTTAGCAATGATTTACAGGAATGTTAGAATCAAAGTTTATACTACTCTTGCCGATATTTACTTTAATAAGCAATGTTTGCAGCATGGTTTAATACCTAAATATGGTAATGTGAACATTAAATGTAATACTGTGGCTAGTAGGAAAACAAAACAACAAGCTGAAAAACTCTTTGTAAATAGCTTAATTAAAGATTTGTATCGCAAAAAAGACGAACTGACATTTAAGAGTTACGAAATTCATATGCACTTTGTTAAAGAATATGGTAGTTGGGCTTCTTGGTATTTGCTGAACGATACCATAATATTCGTGCATTTTGTACTTGTATTGTAATATATTTGTGCATTTTGTGCTTATATTGTAATAAATTTGTGTTTTGGGACGTTTACTTGTATTGTATATGTACCAACACGTATTATAATAATTAAAAAACTATTTATATTAATGTAACTGGACGTATCTAATAAGATAAAATACGTACTTAAAAGCCAAAAATAAAAGATTATTTAATCTTGGCTAATTTGGTAGCCAAAATATAACAACAAATTAAAGTATTTTGTTTAAGTTCAATTTACTTAAAATGGAGTGTAATATTTCACGGTTCACTTTGAAAATAAATAAGTCAACATTTTCTCTTCTCAGTTATACTAATCTATTTTATGCCAATTATAAGTTTTATTATAAATACCTATTCATATGGAAAATTACATATCTTTCATATATATTATAAAAGTCCATACGTGATTATACAAACCTATTAATCACGTGGCTCAAAAATGCCCCCATAAAAATGGATTTACAAGGGGTAAATAGTTACAACTGGTGGAAAAAGATAAAATATAAAGACAAAAAATGTAAAATGACAAAACAAATTCCTTTAAAAAAACTACAATAATTGCAAATCGATTAAACACTCAAAATATAAATGTGCTTTTACCACAAAACTATTTTAATATTACTTTTGTCTCGCTAGCTGTCACCATTTTTGTATTAACGAGCACACAAATTTCGCATTTTCATATAAAAGCAGTTGGTTTTGACATAAATATTTCTTAAAATGCATTATTTTCATAATTCTGTAATCACGACAAAACCATTGCTATTCAGAAGCTAATTTAAATTTCTAATTAACAAGTGCTAACAATACTATTAACATGACAAATGTTCACTTATCGAAAGAAGTATTTTCAAACTGTTCGTGACTCCTCATTTGTGGTGAAATAAGTTCAACATTAATGTTGATTCTGCCTGTGAAGATAATGTTTGATACTTTTTATATGCCTTACTAAAACTTTATAAAAGAAAAAATATTGAAAAAAGTTACCAAGGCACAGAAATGAAACTTTGTTTGGACAGTATTCGGTACAAAGTTGATATCAACTCTTACTTTTTCTATTTCACTGGAAGTACCACTCAAAGTGACCGATGATGCAGAAAATTGAAAACGAGTGTCTCTAGGTAGAAGTTTGATTAAACAGTGTCATAACTTTTCACAACATTTATTCAGACATCTAAATAAAAATGATGAGATAATAATTATTTTTATCTCGAGTTTAAATTATTTTATCATTTAAAAAGTGTAGAATAGTATAAATATGAGTTCTACTTAAAACCTAACATATTTCACCAGTATGTACTGCAAGAAAAAAATACATAAGTAGTCCTAAATATTTATTTTGTATTATATTAATATCTCTGTCATAGACACTTAACAACTAATAATCTGTTTCTGATCGTTCTAATAGTAGTAATCGATTAAAATCATTGCCATAAAAACATTCACCATTATAGTTTAATGCCATTTAAACAAAATATAGAATATAACATAAATTAAAATCAGGAACCACAGAACAAGTTTAAATCTTAATCTTGGGACCACCGGCTTAACATGACTTGCGAACCACGGGAGTGGTACAGGGGTAAACAGTGTTGTGGTCATACTGGGAATCGAACTCGGACCAACTGCTTGGCAAGCCAACACCTCAGAGAGCCAAGAAACCAAGAAATGTGGTCATACAAGAAATGTAAGAGAAACCAAGAGCAGCCATTACATGCTGAAACCACGTGAAAAAATTTTCTATGCTAACTTTCTTTAATACTATAAAATGTCATAAAAAGCTAATAATAATAAATATCTCGTTCATAATCTAAGTTACTGTGAATTTATTTGAAAAAAAAGGATTTCCGAGACTGCGAGGTATAAAATATTCTAAAGTTATATCAGAGATAATAAGTTAATGTTTGTAAGCGAGAAAACATCAACTGAACACTAAAATTTCCTGTCACAGAAAAAACTTTAGAGTATGATACTTTAACGTTTTTTATGTTGTAACAAGTAGACACTTTTTATGTTGTGAAGTTCTTAGCAGTTTTATCCTGTTTTACGTATTTTAAATTACCTTTAGAAAATGATCTAAAATTTACTCTACTATAAATTCACGAAAGCTTAAAAATAAGCAACTTAAAAAATTATTTATACGAGATGTAGATCAACTAATTATATTATATGTATATCAAAGACAGATTAAAATGTGTCTAGTTCATATGCCATAAAAATCTGCTCAGTGGTTCCGGAGAGTACATAGGTTTTTTATTTAAGCTTTGGTTCAGATATGAAGTGCAAATTATGGACGTAATATTGACCGTACGTCTATGGTTAAAATGTTTTAGTATTAATGGAACAACGGAGTAACAGTACAATGGGGTAACGGGTCAACGGAGTAACATTACAATGGGGTAACGGGTCAATTGAATAAAAGTACAATGGGGTAACGGATCAACGGAGAAACAGTACAATGGAGTAATGAATCAACGGAGTAACAGTACAATGGGGTAACGGATCAACGGAGTATCAGTACAATGGAGTAATTAATCAATGGAGTAACAGTACAATGGGGTAACGGATCAAAGGAGTAACAGTACAATGGGGTAACGGATCAACGGAGTAACATTGCAATGGGATAACGGAACAACGGAGTAACAGTACAATGAGGTAACGGAACAACGGAGTAACAGTACGATGGGTAACGGAAATACTAGTTCTTAACAGTTCTGGAAAAGAATTGTTTTCTAAATGCGGTAGGAGTAAGTAAGAAATTATCAAACTTATTCCGTTATGAATATTTACTAGGAATTTAGTGGGAACTACAGTACTGGCGCAGTGCCGTAATCCAGCTACTTTGGGGACAAAGTGTTGTGGAGATTTTAGGTGATAGGTTCTATACTTGGTCCTCTTAATACCGACACGGCGTCCACACAATGGTTGCAGTCGATGTAGACACTACAAGAGACGTCTAGAGTATCCTTGTTGGCTGGTCGTCAATGTCCGGGTGTTCTGTAGGAATGATTACTGAGTATCAAACCTTGTCAGATGAAACTCAATCCAAATCTACGCGATTCGGATTGCACTTAAATCTATAGGTCAGTTAGTAACTAGACTACACAGGTCATCGACACTTATATTACACTTATATAATCACTAATGTTTACCTTAAAATTAGCACATAGTTGTGTCGGCATCTTATATTTGAGAGTAATATCAAAGACTTGCCATTGAGAATGTTTTCTAGGAATAAACGAAGGGTGGGGTTAGTTACTTAAGTGGCTTTGTTTATGCCATTAACTATGATGGCGTATAACAGTTGGTTAGTCCTGAAAAGGATAAAAGGACATGAATAGTAGCGCTGCTGTTTAAATTAATCAACTACAATTAAAAGTTAGTAATTGTAGACCTCTCCCCATGATGATTGATTTGGAGTGGGCAAATCTTTATGTTTATTTATCAACTAATGTGCAACATCTTGGCCTCATTAAATGCCACATAACCTGTTAGTGAGGTTCATTTTGTACAAAAATTGTTATTTATATATATTATTGTTCTTTGTTCAAAAGAAAAATTACAAACTGTTTTGATATGCTATAAAAGGAAATAAAATGTTCACTAGAAATATCCAACTGTAAGAAAGCTGTAGGGCACGCACAAAATACAAATAAATCATAGGCAGATTGATGATAAACGCTAGAATAAAGCCTATGCAACATAAACATTTAAATCAGAAACCATGTAAATCCTTTAATTAAAACAAGTATCTAACAAAACAAAGGAAAATATATAACATATACAAATCCTAAGTAAATAAAGTTATATACTACTACCGAATTTAAAACAAACCAAACTATAAATAATTAACAAAAATATACTAACAAACTTTGACAAAAAAGGAAAGTGATATGTGAATTAAGCCTGTGAAAAATAAAAGAATATAAATCGAACAATCAAGATGTAAAAGACGAGATATAAAAGTGCCATTGATAATTTAATTATGATTATAATTGTGAGAAGGAATACCTCATAATTGCGCCATTATTACCAACTGATTATTCGGTTAAAAACATGCGCTAAGAATACAATGTTTTGAGTTTTCTTAGAACTGCCTGTTTTAACTCAATTTCTTCAAATCAAGGATAAAGTAACTTAGAATATGAAGTAAATATTGCAAAGTAATGGAAAGGTTATGAATATTTCAGAGGAAAGAAATCTCAGATATTTTCAAACATCTCCTTTCCTAAATGGCCCATTATGTTTGTCAGTTCATTTTGCTGAATTTAAATAGGAGATATTGTATTATCTTTATAAAATGCTCATATATAATATCCTATTTCATTACAGTCAAAACTTTAAGAAACTCTTATAATTTTTCACTATTTACATAAAAATAAACCTTAATTCAAACGTTTTGATCGTGTATATGGTGAGTAGATAAAAAAATATAATTTCATAATAATAAATAATATTTTGAAAATGGACTCTTTATGTTTATGAAAACTACTATTTTTACTCATTAAATACTTTATATCTTGAACTACCTTTGAGCTGATGTACTCTAACGGTAAAAGTAAAGTAATTATACTTTACATGTGAAAATAAAATCTAAAAACTAGCTTTTTACTTTTTAATACCACATAAGTAACATTAAAATAGTATGTATATATTTATCTTAGTTGTAGATCAGAGAAATTATTTCCAAATGGCACCTGTTATAAAACCTGTTACACTATATTTTATTTAATTACTATACTATACCGACTCGACTTCAGAGCGCTCCTGCTGCAAACGCTGGAACTACGAATAGTTTGGAATAGTTGGAATAGAGAATAGCTATACTCATCACACTGAATGAGTGTGATGAGTATAGCTGAACGAGTAAAGTCATTGTTAATGACTAAGGTCGACTGATCTTTGGAAAGAGCCATTTACTAAAAGCCAGGATAACATCTTTATATGGAATCTGAACCACGTAGTATTGGTCTGGTTTTCAGCTAATTGACAAGTCTGATACTCAGTTGTCTTCCCCACACAACATCCGGACCCTGACTACCATTCAAAACGAACACTCTAGATTTGTGCAGTGCTGTTCACGTCGATGGCGATCATACTTAATTCTGGTTATAAGTACTTATACTTTCTTTAAAGGTGAGACCCTAGGCCAATTTTAATCTTAAATAACCATTGGTCATTGCTCGTACAAATGGTCATTGCTCTAACCAATGGTCATTGCTCGTACAAATTATAGCAAATACGTAATTTTTTTAAATTCTAATGGATACTATCTTTTTAACTTATATTGGTAAATATGTTGTCTTGTTTTTCCTCGGTATACAGGACAAAAGAAAAAAAAGCTATAACTATATTTCACTTTGTAAAAGTTATAAATCTGATATAGTGTAAAGAATGAAATAAATGCTACACTTTTAAAATTATTTATCATTAGACAGTTTTAAAATAATTATAGGCCAAAAATAATTATAATTATATCATATACCATAAAAGTAATTGAGTAGGATTCTTAGTTTTAAGTTGTTATTTTAAAAAGATTTTAAATTATCTTTCAATCCAAGATTATTTCATTTTTATAACACCAATAAAATATTTTATATATTTATTACGATTGTCAATCACTAGTCATAAAAATGGATGCTAACATTCTCAAAATTTGAAATTTAAATTATGTTATGACTTCAATAACAAAGCCTAGGGACAAAGTGTAGTGGAGATTGTAGGCGATAGGTTATATTATCTGTCATTTTAATAATGACATGACGTCCGCTCAATGCTTCCCATCAACGTAGACACTACTAGAGAAGTCTGAGTTATCGACGTTAGCTGGTAATCATTGTCCGGATGTTGTGTGGGGGAGTAACTAAGTATCAGGCTTGTCAATAAGCTGAAAATCATACTGACACTACGTGGTTCGGATTCCACGTAAATCAGTAGGTCCCTTAGTTGACCTGTCTATTGGGCTATTAATAAATTGCCCTTTCTGAGTCAAACTCAGTCAGTAACCAGACTACACAGGTCGTCAACACTCACCAGTCATACTCGCCTTAGAAATACGCACAACAATTATCTCGGTGTCTTATATATAAGAATCTAATAATAAGAATTTTGAAATGCTATCGTAAACCCATACCTAACAAATTACGTCAAGTTGTAAGTTTATATATAAGACGTCATATTCTAAAAGGTGTGACTTTTAGAATTATATACTAAAACCACAACTCTTAGAACTCCGCAACAGTAAACCTAAAGAGTCAGTGAAAAATAGTTTTGGCGAAGTCTGTATTTTTAAAAATTGGCCAAACTAATGAGGTTTAGATGCAGTTTGGTTAAAAAAACGAAGTTTCTACAAATGTTTTTCAACTCCTAAACGAGAGACCCTAAAAGCCCACTTTCAACATGTAGCTGATCCTGACAGAGTAATGGATTTCAGAGAGTAAATCTTAACCATTTTCCTAAGAAAAGAGCCGATTAAAGTAAATCAGTGAAAGTTGAGAGCTTTTATGACGTAGAAGTGTGATTAAGAAGACCTATGAACACTTTTACCAAAGTAGTAAAGTTGTTACTTAGTTTTCGACAGATCTACTTTCATTTTAGCTAGACTCTTTAAGAAGAGAGGCTTATTTTTTTAACAAGTTCGTGTTGGAACAGTAATGTCAGATTTTAATTAAGGAAAAACATATCATTGAAAATTGACGATTTAAATAAATTAAAAATTTTGAAAAAAGGTATGACTTATCTATATGTGTGTTACAGATAATGAATAAATCATATAAGTGCTTTAATGTATACAGGGAAACACTTTCACAACTTTTTTATGACTTCAATGGTAAAAGTGAGATCTTGTACATCCTCATGGTTACAAAGAGCATAATTTTTGACGAGATTAGTGACATTTAATTTTTTCAAGGAGAAGGCCCACATGGAGTTGAACGAAAATATTTAATGTAAGCCTAGGTCGAGTTTGATATCAAATGGAAGGCCTGTTCAAGAGAAATTAATTGCCACAAATCGGACTTCGAAAGGTCTATTCATTTCAGTGTAGCGGTCATTTGAATTTAAAAGTCGGCACTGGTGGCGCAGTGCTGTAACCCAGCTACTTAGGGACAAAGTGTTTGGGAGATTGTAGGCTATGGGTTCCATTCTCGGTTCTCTTAATATCGACACGGCGTCTGCTCAATGGTTGTCATCAACGTAGACACTACTAGAGAAGTCTAGGATGTCCGTGTTGAATGGTAGTCAAGGTTCTGATGTTGTGTAGAGAAGAGAACTGAGTGTCAGACTTGTCAGTTAGCTGAAAACCAGACCAACACTACGTGGTTCGGATTCCACGTAAAGCTGTAGGTCCCATAGTTGCCCTGGCTATTGGGCTATTAATAAATAGTCCTTTCTGAGCTAAGTCGAACTCTGATAGTAACAATGACTACACTCGTTCATCTGCACTCATTCACTCCTCATATTCGCCCATATCTCTACGATCGGCGTCTTAGAGATGAATAATGAATAATAATGAAAGTAAATAATTTGAATAATATTATTTCTTCACTATTTAACGATTTTAATTAAATTATTCAGATCAAAAATTATACTTCATGAACACAATAACTCAAAAAATTAAATTATCAAATTATCCATAGGAAAAGTAAAGTTGTTGTGAATGCGTAGAAAATATGGTTTACAAGTAGAAAACGATAACTTTATTTTTTCCCATAGTTAACATGATAATTTTTTTGAGTTATTGTGTTCCATAAAGTATAATTTTTTGTTTCTTTCTCTTCAAGTAGCTGGGTTACAGCACTGCGCCACTAGTTCCGACAATCTCCACAACACTTTCTTCCCAATTAGCTGGGATCTCCCCAATTCACCAACCCACCTGCACACGTATAGTATTACTGTAATAGCAATATACAGTGTTATATACTGTGGTAGTACGTAATATACGTCTCGTGGCATTTGTCCACCCACCCACCCATACACGTACGGTGGCATTTACCCACCCGCCCACCCGTACACGAACAGTGTATTAAGGATAACTTAGGTAATAAGGCAGCTCTTAGTGTTCACAATGCATCACAATACAGAATGAGTTTTCGAGTGATGGGGCGTGAGGGAGGTAGTTGATGTAGAGGTATTGTTAGGGCAAGGGGTGGGGAATTCCCCAAGTGTGTCGGTTGATGGGATAACTTAGGTAATAAGACAGCTTTTAGTCTCCATATTTTACCTCAATACAGAATGAGTTTTAGACTAATGGGGCGTGAGTAGAAGGGGCCCGCGTTGAGCCCCGAGCTCTGATTGGTCCAATTTTTTGTGACGTCATCCAAGATGGCGGCGCCCATGTTTCCCGCCAAATTTCCTAACCTAACCTAACCTAACCTAACCCATACATATTCGATTAACTTATATCAGATTACCTTAGTCGACTATACCCATTCGATTATTTAGTCGATTATATCCATTCGATTAATTTAGTCGATTAAGTATTAA
Source organism: Stictocephala bisonia (assembly GCA_035578905.1). NCBI lineage: Eukaryota > Metazoa > Arthropoda > Insecta > Hemiptera > Membracidae > Stictocephala > Stictocephala bisonia. Next base: position 18,641 of record JAQJVL010003838.1, read on the forward strand.
CTTATATCCGATTACCTTAACCGACTATACCCATTCGATTATTCTAGTCGATTATATTCATTCGATTATTTTAGTCGAATATTTTATACTCGATTATTATATTGACTTTTTCGTTATTTTAAGCGTATTTAACTGGTTTTTGTGTATATATCTTTGTATTTTAAAATGGATCCTGTAAATATTGTTGGTACTAACAAGACTTATGTCATTAAAATTAGATTGTACGGTCCTAAAACTACGTACACGTAGGTAAAACAGGGGGTTGCGATGGTTTCGACTTTTTTCCAAGGTCAACCCTTTCCTTGCTCACTTAACTCATCTAAAAGAGCATTATGTTCGAATTTATCTTGGAAATCTTCGTTACCAATCCGTTGGGGTTTTACTATAATATACTTAATAAATTTGATTCTAATTGTTAATTTTATTTTACAGTTTTAAGTGATTAAACATTAAATTATTATTGCTACTTACAAATAATCAGTTAAGTTTACAACATAATGTCAGCTGATCAAAGAGCGCTTTCTACCTAGCTTTATCGGTATCACTTCCGTTGCCACTATCACCACTGCTTGCAAACACATGCTTTATTAAACCTCCTAACAGTTTAGTACTTAGTATGATATAGTAGAAATAAAAGTAGTGGTAATGTGTCGGTACTAAAACACATTTTTTTTGTGTGAATTAGAGCCTGTATCTTTTTAAAACTAAAGTGCAATAGTCTAATAGATAAGAAGAGGGTTTGCGATGCCTTTGGCTACCATAATTACGCATACTCACTCAGAAAATTGACAGACACAACTCCCTTGGACCCAATCATACTCAACACACATAGACGATCCACCTACCCTACACACAGCACTCTTGTTAGATCACATAGTAACCCATTATGTAAGACTTTTCATAGACCAACCACTATATAAAAGGCTTTTGACTAATCACCCACCTATTCAACAATCAGCCCTCTTACCAGACTACCTACCTAAACAACACCTAAGACTTTTGATGTACCAGGTAAATACTTAACATAAAAACTCCTGATTTTACCATCCACCTACTCTGTCAACATACCACCTACTTACTGAACACACTGCACCCCTGATAGATCACCTACCTATCCATTACACAAAACCTTTGGTGTTTCACCCACCTATTCTATGAGATTAAGTGGCAGAGAGGGCTTTACAGCCCTAACTTCACCTCATAAAGTAACAATAAAGTAGTTTTCATTTAATTTCCATCCAACATACATATACAACCTACCTACCCAACAGCATGACCCTACATATCCAGGAGTAAGACTCTTGATTGACCACTCACTTACCCAATACAACGTTATTTTTATATACCCCTTACTTTCCCAACATATGAGACTATTGACTGACCACACAACACACTGCACTCTGCACTCTTGATAGATCACATACTTATTCATTAAATGAGACCTTAATTCAACACATTGTCATTGACCACCGATTTATTCAACACACATTTATCTTTATAGACCACCAACCTTCTCAACACATGAGACTATTAAAAGATCACATAATTAACATACAACATATCACACACACACACACACACACACACACACACACACACACACACACACACACACACACACACACACACACACACACACACACACACACACACAAAACATACAAAACATATCAGACCACACACACACACACACACACACACACACACACACACACACACACACACACACACACACACACACACACACACACACACACACACACACACACACACACACCCACACACACACACACACACACACACACACACACACACACACACACACACACACACACACACACACACACACACACACACACACACACACACACACACACGCGCGCGCGCGTGCATACACACACACACACACACACACACACAAAATCAATCTCTAAATACAAGATTTTAGACTAACCTCCCACCTAGTATACACACTGTACCCCTGATATATCACCTAACTCTTCATTGCATTTGACCTTTGATTGTCCATCCACCTATTCAACACACATGCACAACCTACCTACCAAGCACAATGATTCTTAATGCACCTACCTATCCAGTAGTAAGACTCTTGATTGACCACCCACTTACCTAAGACTCAGTTATCTTTATAGATCAGCTAAATTCACAAAACATAAGACTATTAACAGACTACCTATTTAGCATAAAAGATTTACCACACACACAAACTGTAAATACAAGATTTTTGACTCACCACCTACCTACTGCACACTGCACTCTTGATAGATCACCTACCTATTTATCATATAAGACTGTTGATTGTCCATCTACCTATCCATAAGCACATGTACAAACAACCTACCAAGCACTAATACCCTTACTATCCAGTAGTAAGACTCTCCTACCCACTTACCAAACACACAGTTATCTTTATATACCACATACCATACCGACACATAAACTTATTGACAGACTACTTACTTAACATATAAGACTTATTACCACCTAATAGACAACCTACATAAGGCATTAGTTGTCAATTACCTATCCGACACACATGTACAAGATACCTACCAAGCTCCATAACCCTACCTACCCATGAGTAAGACACTTGATTTACCACCCACTTACCGAACACACAGTTATCTTTACAGACCAACTACCTTCCCAACCCATAAAATTATTGACAGACAACCTACTTAACATAAAAGACTTACCACTTACCCAACGCAATTAGATTGCCTACTTACTAAACACATCATTCCTTATTACCTCCTACCTATCCAATACGTAATACTCATGATTCACCACCACTCACCTACTCAACAAACACAGTTCTCTTGATAAGCCACTCACCTCCCCAACACATAAGACATCTGACTGACCACCTACTTAAAATACTAGACTAACCACACTCTACAAACAAGACTTTTGATTGACTACTCACCTACTAAACACACTGACGTTTGATTAAACACACGAATACTCAACACAGAGTCATATTGATAGAACAAACCACCTTCCCCAAACATAGAACCACACACTCTACAGATATAACTTGAAAGACCATCCCACTACCAAACACGCAGTCTTCTTGATAAACCCCCAATTACTCAATACGTGAGACACTTGGTAAACTACTCGCCTACCCAACACATAGTCCTCTTGATAGACCACTCACCCCTCCCGACATATAATACATTTGACAGACCACTTACTTAACATACAATACTGACCATACACTCTGCATAGAAGACGTTTGATTAACCACTCACCTACTCAATACACACAAAACACTTGTTTGATCACACATATATTTAACAAACAGAACTGTCTAGTGTCTATAGACACTTCACCTTTCCAAAATATAAGACTTTTGAAGGACCACCTATCAAAGATACAAAAATCATGATAAAAAACTACACACACTGCAGATTACTTAATATACCATCATACTACCATAAAAACAGCCCTATTGATATACCCCTACCTACCCAATACACGTACCACACACCGTATATACAAGACTTTCGTTTAGCCACTCACATATTAAACACACTAGACTCTTGATTGACCATCCATCTACGTAACACACATGGACGACCTATGTACCAAACTAACATGACTTTTAATATTTGACACACCTAGAATTTTCATATACTTTAGACAGTCCACCTATCTAACACACAGTACTTACTGTAGATAGACGCCCTACCTTCCCAATGCACAAGAATTTTGAAGGAACACCTACCAAACATACAAAAATCATGATAAACCAACCACACACACTCTACAGACATAACTTAAAATACCATCATACTACCATAAAAAAGCCCTATTGATATACCCCCACCTACCCAATATACGTACAACACACCGTACATACAAGACTTTCGTTTAGCTACTCACATATTAAACACACTAGACTCTCGATTGACCATCCATCTCCGTAATACACATGGACGACCTATGTACCAAACTAACATGACTCTTGATATTTCACACACACCTAGCCTTTTTATAAACTTTAGACGGTCCACTTACTCATTACACAGTCCTGTTGATAGGCGTAACAAGTAGGTGTCACAGTCCCAATTTTCTTAACACGTAAGACTTTTATCGACCACCTACCTAACATACATAACTCATGATAGACCAACCACATACTCTGCAAACATGACTTAATAGACAGACCTTTTACCAAACATACTGGCCCCTTGATAAAACACCCATCAAATCAGCACAAAAGACTTGATAGAACATCTACTTAGCATACAAGAATGACTACACACTGTACAAACAAGACTTTTGATTGACCATCCGCCTACTAAATACACGACCCTTGATTGATCATTCACATACTGAATACACAGTCCTGGTGATAGACACCCCACCTTACCAACTAATAATAATTTTGATATACCACCTATTTAACATACAGGATCAATCACACACTCTACCGACATGGCTTAGTAGATCATCCTGCTATTATAAACAACGTCCTCTTAATAGTGCACCCACCTCCTCAACACATAAGACTTGATAGAACACCTAATTAACATACACGACTGTCCACACTCTCTACATACAAGAATTTGTATTAATTACCCACCTAATTAACACACAATACCCTTGATTGATCATCCACCTATTCAATACACAATCCTGTTGATAGACTTCCACCTTCCCATATCATAAAACTTTTGATATAATACCTATTTAACATACAAGACCAACAAAACACTCTAGAGACATGACTTAGTAGGCCAACTTATTATCAAACACAACAACCCCTTGGTATAGTAACCACCTACTCAACACATAAGACTTCATAAAACACTTACTTAACATACAAGACTGACCACACACTGTACATACAAGACACGATTGACCACACGCATATTAAACACACAAGACTCTTTATTGATCAACCATCTACTCAACACACAGTCCTGTTGATAGACACCCTAACTTCCCAATACATAATACTTCTGATATACCACCTTCTAATATAACAAGACCAACCACGCACCATATATACATGATTTAATTGACCAACTCAACTACGAAACACATAAGAATGAATTTTGATAGCCTAATCAAGTGATACCCAGCACAAGATTCCTTGAGACCTACCTACAATCCATATTAACACAACACTTGATAGACCGCTGACCTTCCCAACACATAAGGCATCTGACAGACCACTTACCCAATATACTAGATTAACCATACTCTACATACAAGACTTTTGATTGACCACTCACCTACTAAATACACAGAAACTTGATTAAACACCCACATACTCAACACAGAGTCATATTGATAGAACAACCCACCTTCCCCAAACATAAAACCACACACTCTGCAGACATAACTTGAAAGACCATCCCACTACCAAACACGCAGTCCTCTTGATAAACCCCTATCTACACAATACGTGAAACTTTTGGTTAACCACTCGCTTACCCAACACATAGTCCCCTTGATAGACCACTTACTCGGCACATAAACTTATTGACAGACTACCTACTTAACATACAAGACTTACCACCTAATAGACAATACAAATAAGACTTTAGTTGTCATTCCACCTATCCAACACACATGTACAAGACACCTACTAAGCTCCACAACCCTACCTATCCATTAGTAGGACTCTTGATTTACCACCCACTTAGCCAACACACAGTTATCTTTACAGACCAACCACCCTCCCAACCCATAATATTATTGACAGACAACCTACTTAACATACAGGACTTACCACCTAATAGACAATCTAAATAAGGCTTAGTTGTCATTCCACCTATCCAACACACATGTACAAGACACCTACCAAGTTCACAACCCTACCTATCCATTAGTAAGACTCTTGATTTACCACCCACTCTGCCAACACACAGTTATCTTTACAGACCAACTACCCTCCCAAACCATAATATTATTGACAGACAACCTACTTTACATACAAGACTTACCACCTACCCAATGCACTTAGATTGCCTACTTACTAAAAACATTATTCCTTACTACCTCCTGCCTATCCAATACGTAATACTCATGATTGACCACCACTCACCTACTCAACAAACACAGTTTTCTTGATAGGCCACTAATGTCCCCAACACATAAGACATCTGACTGACCACTTACCTACTTAATATACTAGACTAACAACACTCTACATACAAGACTTTTGATTGACCACTCACCTACTAAACACACAGACGTTTGATTAAACACCCACATACTCAACACAGAATCATGTTGATAGACCAACCCACCTTCCCCAAACATAAAACCTTTGATAGACCAACCACACTCTCTACAGACATAACTTAAAATACCATCACACTACCAAAAAGGCAGTCTCTTTATAGACCCCCATCTACTCAATACGTGAGACACTTGGTTAACTAATCGCCTATCCAACACATAGCCCTCTTGATAGACCACTTACCCCTCCCGACACATAATACATTTGTCAGACCACTTATTTAACATAAAAGACTGACCATACACTCTACATAGAAGACGTTTGATTATCCACTCACCTACTCAATACACACAAAACACTTGTTTGATCACACACCTATTTATCAAACAGAACCGTCGACACTCACTCCACCTTCCCAAAGCATAAGACTTTTGAAGGACCACCTACCAAACATACAAAAATCATGATAAACAAACTAGACACTCTGCAGACATCACTTAATATACCTTCAAACTACCATAAAAATAGTCCTATTGATATACCCTCACCTATGCAATATACGTACTACACACCGTACATACAAAACTTATGTTTGACCACTCACATACTAAACACACAAGACTCTTGATTGACCACCACCTACTTAATATACTGCACTCTTGATAGACCAATCACCCTCCCATAAAAAGACTGTTGTCAGACTATATACTTAACATACAAGACTTACCACACATTCTACATCGACCATCTACCTACTCAACAAAAAAAAAGACCAACCATACACTCTACATATAAGTCTCTTGGTTGTTCACCCACCTACTCAACATAGAACCCCTCTGATACACCATCCACTTAAACATTACATAAATTCTGTGATATTCCACCCAATCATCAAACACACATGACTTTTAATATTTCACACACCTAGACTTTTTATATACTTTAGACAGTCCACCTATCTAACACACAGTACTTACTGTAGATAGACGCCCTACCTTCCCAATGCACAAGAATTTTGAAGGAACACCTACCAAACATACAAAAATCATGATAAACCAACCACACACACTCTACAGACATAACTTAAAATCATGATAAACATAAAGGAGTAGGTGATGTCTATCACCTAACCATCACACATTTATCTTGATAGACCAATCACACTACCATAAAAACAGTCCTATTGATATAACCCCAACTACCCAATATACAGTACGTACCACACATCGTACATACAAGACTTATGTTTAGCCACTCACATACTAAATACACAAGAGTCTTGATTGACCATCCATTTACGTAAAACATGTGGACGACCTACGTACCTAACTAACATGAATCTTGATATTTCACACACCTAGCCTTTTTATATACTTTAGACGGTCCACCTACTCATTACAAAGTCCTGTTGATAGACGTAACGAGTAAGTGTCACAGTCCCAATTTTCTTAACACGTAAGACTTTTTACGATCACCTATCTAGCATACATAACTCATGATAGACCTACCACATACTCTGTAAACATGACTTAATAGAAATACCTTTTACAAAACACACTTTCCCTTGATAAAACGCCCACCTAATCAGCACAAAAGACTTGATAGAACATCTACTTAGCATACAAAAATGACCACACACTGTACAAACAAGACTTTTGATTGACCATCCACCTACTAAATACACGACCCTTGATTGATCATTCACCTACTGAATACACAGTTCTCTTGATATACCAATCACCTTCCCCCCCCCCCCCCAAAAAAGACTTGTCAGACTATTTACTTAACATACAAGACTTACCATACATTTTACATCGACCATCCACCTACTCAACACACACAGTACTCTCGATAGACCACTTAACTGCCCATTACATAAAGCCTTTGATTGACTCACAATCGTAACATTCATAAACAACCAACCTCCCAAACATACGACTTGACCACCAACAAAAAACAAGACTTTGTGTATATAACCACATATTTAACATACAAGACCAACCACACACCATACAATCATGACTTAACAGTCCACCCACCTACCAAACACACACATCTCTTGATGGACCATATGCCTACACATTACTCTTAATAGATCATCCACCTAACTATTACATAAAACCTTTGATAGACCACCAACACATATGAACAACCTACCTATCTACCTACGTAACATGCAACACTCTTGACTTACCACCCACCTACTCAACACACAGTACTCTCGATAGACTACGTAATTAACCATTACATAAAACCTTAGATTGACACCCAACATTCATGGATCACCTACCTACCAAACATACGACTTGATTGACCGCTCACCTACCCATCACACATTTCTCTTGATAGACCAATCACCCTCCCATAAAAAGTCTGTTGTCAGACTATCTACTTAACATACTAGAATCTCCATTGACCATCTACTCAACACACAAAATACTAACCACACACTCTATACACAAGTCTCTTGGTTTGTCGCTCACCTACTCAACATACAACACCTCTGATACACCATCCACTTGAACATTACATAAAACCTGTGATATTCCACCCAATCACCAAACACACATGACTCTTAATAGACCAATCCATCTACCTCTGCACACACGATTCCTTAGGACACACTCTACACCCACCACTCATTCTACAGAAAAAAACTCCTAGAGAACTACCCACCCACCATAAAAACACTATTGCTTCATATAATCATATTTAAAAATAACATTATTACACTGTAAGATAGATTTAATATAGCTAAAGACCTAAAATGTTTCCTAAAATTCTGTTTTCTCTACAAATATGAGAGCCGTCGGTGAAAAACATCCAAACTAAACATAGAAAATAAGAATCAGCTAGAAGTTTAATAGAAATTCTGCTATGCAACTAAAAATAAATACGAGAAAAAGTTAGGTTTAAAAACAACGAACACAGAAAAGTTAGGTTTAAAAACAATTAACACAGAAAAAGTTAGGTTAGCAAACATCTGAAAAGTCCAGTTAAAATTACCAAAGTAAAAAAATGTTACATTTTGTTGACTTTTGTTAATTTTAACTGGACTTTTCAGATGTTTGCTAACCTAACTTTTTCTGTGTTAATTGTTTTTAAACCTAACTTTTCTGTGTTCGTTGTTTTTAAACCTAACTTTTTCTCGTATTTATTTTTAGTTGCATAGCAGAATTTCTATTAAACTTCTAGCTGATTCTTATTTTCTATGTTTAGTTTGGATGTTTTTCACCGACGGCTCTCATATTTGTAGAGAAAACAGAATTTTAGGAAACATTTTAGGTCTTTAGCTATATTAAATCTATCTTACAGTGTAATAATGTTATTTTTAAATATGATTATATGAAGCAATAGTGTTTTTATGGTGGGTGGGTAGTTCTCTAGGAGTTTTTTCTGTAGAATGAGTGGTGGGTGTAGAGTGTGTCCTAAGGAATCGTGTGTGCAGAGGTAGATGGATTGGTCTATTAAGAGTCATGTGTGTTTGGTGATTGGGTGGAATATCACAGGTTTTATGTAATGTTCAAGTGGATGGTGTATCAGAGGTGTTGTATGTTGAGTAGGTGAGCGACAAACCAAGAGACTTGTGTATAGAGTGTGTGGTTAGTATTTTGTGTGTTGAGTAGATGGTCAATGGAGATTCTAGTATGTTAAGTAGATAGTCTGACAACAGACTTTTTATGGGAGGGTGATTGGTCTATCAAGAGAAATGTGTGATGGGTAGGTGAGCGGTCAATCAAGTCGTATGTTTGGTAGGTAGGTGATCCATGAATGTTGGGTGTCAATCTAAGGTTTTATGTAATGGTTAATTACGTAGTCTATCGAGAGTACTGTGTGTTGAGTAGGTGGGTGGTAAGTCAAGAGTGTTGCATGTTACGTAGGTAGATAGGTAGGTTGTTCATATGTGTTGGTGGTCTATCAAAGGTTTTATGTAATAGTTAGGTGGATGATCTATCAAGAGTAATGTGTAGGCATATGGTCCATCAAGAGATGTGTGTGTTTGGTAGGTGGGTGGACTGTTAAGTCATGATTGTATGGTGTGTGGTTGGTCTTGTATGTTAAATATGTGGTTATATACACAAAGTCTTGTTTTTTGTTGGTGGTCAAGTCGTATGTTTGGGAGGTTGGTTGTTTATGAATGTTACGATTGTGAGTCAATCAAAGGCTTTATGTAATGGGCAGTTAAGTGGTCTATCGAGAGTACTGTGTGTGTTGAGTAGGTGGATGGTCGATGTAAAATGTATGGTAAGTCTTGTATGTTAAGTAAATAGTCTGACAAGTCTTTTTTTGGGGGGGGGGAAGGTGATTGGTATATCAAGAGAACTGTGTATTCAGTAGGTGAATGATCAATCAAGGGTCGTGTATTTAGTAGGTGGATGGTCAATCAAAAGTCTTGTTTGTACAGTGTGTGGTCATTTTTGTATGCTAAGTAGATGTTCTATCAAGTCTTTTGTGCTGATTAGGTGGGCGTTTTATCAAGGGAAAGTGTGTTTTGTAAAAGGTATTTCTATTAAGTCATGTTTACAGAGTATGTGGTAGGTCTATCATGAGTTATGTATGCTAGATAGGTGATCGTAAAAAGTCTTACGTGTTAAGAAAATTGGGACTGTGACACTTACTCGTTACGTCTATCAACAGGACTGTGTAATGAGTAGGTGGACCGTCTAAAGTATATAAAAAGGCTAGGTGTGTGAAATATCAAGATTCATGTTAGTTAGGTACGTAGGTCGTCCACATGTTTTACGTAAATGGATGGTCAATCAAGACTCTTGTGTATTTAGTATGTGAGTGTCTAAACATAAGTCTTGTATGTACGATGTGTGGTACGTACTGTATATTGGGTAGTTGGGGTTATATCAATAGGACTGTTTTTATGGTAGTGTGATTGGTCTATCAAGATAAATGTGTGATGGTTAGGTGATAGACATCACCTACTCCTTTATGTTTATCATGATTTTAAGTTATGTCTGTAGAGTGTGTGTGGTTGGTTTATCATGATTTTTGTATGTTTGGTAGGTGTTCCTTCAAAATTCTTGTGCATTGGGAAGGTAGGGCGTCTACCTACAGTAAGTACTGTGTGTTAGATAGGTGGACTGTCTAAAGTATATAAAAAGTCTAGGTGTGTGAAATATTAAAAGTCATGTGTGTTTGATGATTGGGTGGAATATCACAGAATTTATGTAATGTTTAAGTGGATGGTGTATCAGAGGGGTTCTATGTTGAGTAGGTGGGTGAACAACCAAGAGTCTTATATGTAGAGTGTGTGGTTGGTCTTTTTTTTTTGTTGAGTAGGTAGATGGTCGATGTAGAATGTGTAGTAAGTCTTGTATGTTAAGTATATAGTCTGACAACAGTCTTTTTATGGGAGGGTGATTGGTCTATCAAGAGTGCAGTATATTAAGTAGGTGGTGGTCAATCAAGTGTCTTGTGTGTTTAGTATGTGAGTGGTTAAACATAAGTTTTGTATGTACGGTGTGTAGTACGTATATTGCATAGGTGAGGGTATATCAATAGGACTATTTTTATGGTAGTTTGAAGGTATATTAAGTGATGTCTGCAGAGTGTCTAGTTTGTTTATCATGATTTTTGTATGTTTGGTAGGTGGTCCTTCAAAAGTCTTATGCTTTGGGAAGGTGGAGTGAGTGTCGACGGTTCTGTTTGATAAATAGGTGTGTGATCAAACAAGTGTTTTGTGTGTATTGAGTAGGTGAGTGGATAATCAAACGTCTTCTATGTAGAGTGTATGGTCAGTCTTTTATGTTAAATAAGTGGTCTGACAAATGTATTATGTGTCGGGAGGGGTAAGTGGTCTATCAAGAGGGCTATGTGTTGGATAGGCGATTAGTTAACCAAGTGTCTCACGTATTGAGTAGATGGGGGTCTATAAAGAGACTGCCTTTTTGGTAGTGTGATGGTATTTTAAGTTATGTCTGTAGAGAGTGTGGTTGGTCTATCAAAGGTTTTATGTTTGGGGAAGGTGGGTTGGTCTATCAACATGATTCTGTGTTGAGTATGTGGGTGTTTAATCAAACGTCTGTGTGTTTAGTAGGTGAGTGGTCAATCAAAAGTCTTGTATGTAGAGTGTTGTTAGTCTAGTATATTAAGTAGGTAAGTGGTCAGTCAGATGTCTTATGTGTTGGGGACATTAGTGGCCTATCAAGAAAACTGTGTTTGTTGAGTAGGTGAGTGGTGGTCAATCATGAGTATTACGTATTGGATAGGCAGGAGGTAGTAAGGAATAATGTTTTTAGTAAGTAGGCAATCTAAGTGCATTGGGTAGGTGGTAAGTCTTGTATGTAAAGTAGGTTGTCTGTCAATAATATTATGGTTTGGGAGGGTAGTTGGTCTGTAAAGATAACTGTGTGTTGGCAGAGTGGGTGGTAAATCAAGAGTCTTACTAATGGATAGGTAGGGTTGTGAACTTGGTAGGTGTCTTGTACATGTGTGTTGGATAGGTGGAATGACAACTAAGCCTTATTTAGATTGTCTATTAGGTGGTAAGTCCTGTATGTTAAGTAGGTTGTCTGTCAATAATATTATGGGTTGGGAGGGTGGTTGGTCTGTAAAGATAACTGTGTGTTGGCTAAGTGGGTGGTAAATCAAGAGTCCTACTAATGGATAGGTAGGGTTGTGGAGCTTAGTAGGTGTCTTGTACATGTGTGTTGGATAGGTGGAATGACAACTAAAGTCTTATTTGTATTGTCTATTAGGTGGTAAGTCTTGTATGTTAAGTAGGTAGTCTGTCAATAAGTTTATGTGCCGAGTAAGTGGTCTATCAAGGGGACTATGTGTTGGGTAAGCGAGTGGTTAACCAAAAGTTTCACGTATTGTGTAGATAGGGGTTTATCAAGAGGACTGCGTGTTTGGTAGTGAGATGGTCTTTCAAGTTATGTCTGCAGAGTGTGTGGTTTTATGTTTGGGGAAGGTGGGTTGTTCTATCAATATGACTCTGTGTTGAGTATGTGGGTGTTTAATCAAGTTTCTGTGTATTTAGTAGGTGAGTGGTCAATCAAAAGTCTTGTATGTAGAGTATGGTTAATCTAGTATATTGGGTAAGTGGTCTGTCAGATGCCTTATGTGTTGGGAAGGTCAGCGGTCTATCAAGTGTTGTGTTAATATGGATTGTAGGTAGGTCTCAAGGAATCTTGTGCTGGGTATCACTTGATTAGGCTATCAAAATTCATTCTTATGTGTTTCGTAGTTGAGTTGGTCAATTAAATCATGTATATATGGTGCGTGGTTGGTCTTGTTATATTAGAAGGTGGTATATCAGAAGTATTATGTATTGGGAAGTTAGGGTGTCTATCAACAGGACTGTGTGTTGAGTAGATGGTTGATCAATAAAGAGTCTTGTGTGTTTAATATGCGTGTGGTCAATCGTGTCTTGTATGTACAGTGTGTGGTCAGTCTTGTATGTTAAGTAAGTGTTTTATGAAGTCTTATGTGTTGAGTAGGTGGTTACTATACCAAGGGGTTGTTGTGTTTGATAATAAGTTGGCCTACTAAGTCATGTCTCTAGAGTGTTTTGTTGGTCTTGTATGTTAAATAGGTATTATATCAAAAGTTTTATGATATGGGAAGGTGGAAGTCTATCAACAGGATTGTGTATTGAATAGGTGGATGATCAATCAAGGGTATTGTGTGTTAATTAGGTGGGTAATTAATACAAATTCTTGTATGTAGAGAGTGTGGACAGTCGTGTATGTTAATTAGGTGTTCTATCAAGTCTTATGTGTTGAGGAGGTGGGTGCACTATTAAGAGGACGTTGTTTATAATAGCAGGATGATCTACTAAGCCATGTCGGTAGAGTGTGTGATTGATCCTGTATGTTAAATAGGTGGTATATCAAAATTATTATTAGTTGGTAAGGTGGGGTGTCTATCACCAGGACTGTGTATTCAGTATGTGAATGATCAATCAAGGGTCGTGTATTTAGTAGGCGGATGGTCAATCAAAAGTCTTGTTTGTACAGTGTGTAGTCATTCTTGTATGCTAAGTAGATGTTCTATCAAGTCTTTTGTGCTGATTTGATGGGTGTTTTATCAAGGGGCCAGTATGTTTGGTAAAAGGTCTGTCTATTAAGTCATGTTTGCAGAGTATGTGGTTGGTCTATCATGAGTTATGTATGTTAGCTAGGTGGTCGATAAAAGTCTTACGTGTTAAGAAAATTGGGACTGTGACACCTACTTGTTACGCCTATCAACAGGACTGTGTAATGAGTAAGTGGACCGTCTAAAGTTTATAAAAAGGCTAGGTGTGTGTGAAATATCAAGAGTCATGTTAGTTTGGTACATAGGTCGTCCATGTGTATTACGGAGATGGATGGTCAATCGAGAGTCTAGTGTGTTTAATATGTGAGTGGCTAAACGAAAGTCTTGTATGTACGGTGTGTTGTACGTATATTGGGTAGGTGGGGGTATATCAATAGGGCTTTTTTATGGTAGTATGATGGTATTTTAAGTTATGTCTGTAGAGTGTGTGTGGTTGGTTTATCATGATTTTTGTATGTTTGGTAGGTGTTCCTTCAAAATTCTTGTGCATTGGGAAGGTAGGGCGTCTATCTACAGTAAGTACTGTGTGTTAGATAGGTGGACTGTCTAAAGTATATGAAAATTCTAGGTGTGTCAAATATTAAAAGTCATGTTAGTTTGGTACATAGGTCGTCCATGTGTGTTACGTAGATGGATGGTCAATCAAGAGTCTAGTGTGTTTAATATGTGAGTGGCTAAACGAAAGTCTTGTATATACGGTGTGTGGTACGTGTATTGGGTAGGTAGGGGTATATCAATAGGGCTGTTTTTATGGTAGTATGATGGTATATTAAGTAATCTGCAGTGTGTGTAGTTTTTTATCATGATTTTTGTATCTTTGATAGGTGGTCCTTCAAAAGTCTTATGTTTTGGAAAGGTGAAGTGTCTATAGACAGTTCTGTTTGTTAAATATATGTGTGATCAAACAAGTGTTTTGTGTGTATTGAGTAGGTGAGTGGTTAATCAAACGTCTTCTATGCAGAGTGTATGGTCAGTATTGTATGTTAAGTAAGTGGTCTGTCAAATGTATTATATGTCGGGAGGGGGTGAGTGGTCTATCAAGAGGACTATGTGTTGGGTAGGCGAGTAGTTAACCAAGTGTCTCACGTATTGAGTAGTTGGGGGTTTATCAAGAAGACTGCATGTTTGGTAGTGGGATGGTCTTTCAAGTTATATCTGTAGAGTGTGTGGTTCTATGTTTGGGGAAGGTGGTTTGTTCTATCAATATGACTCTGTGTTGAGTATTCGTGTGTTTAATCAAACGTCAGTGTGTTTAGTAGGTGAGTAGTCAATCAAAAGTCTTGTTTGTAGAGTGTGGTTAGTCTAGTATTTTAAGTAGGTGGTCAGTCAGATGTCTTATGTGTTGGGGAGGTGAGTGGCTTATCAAGAGAACTGTGTTTGTTGAGTAGGTGAGTGGTGGTGAATCATGAGTATTACGTATTGGATAGGTAGGAGGTAATAAGGAATGATGTGTTTAGTAAGTAGGCAATCTAATTGCGTTGGGTAAGTGGTAAGTCTTTTATGTTAAGTAGGTTGTCTGTCAATAATTTTATGGGTTGGGAAGGTAGTTGGTCTGTAAAGATAACTGTGTGTTCGGTAAGTGGGTGGTAAATCAAGTGTCTTACTCATGGGTAGGTAGGGTTATGGAGCTTGGTAGGTATCTTGTACATGTGTGTCGGATAGGTAATTGACAACTAATGCCTTATGTAGGTTGTCTATTAGGTGGTAATAAGTCTTATATGTTAAGTAAGTAGTCTGTCAATAAGTTTATGTGTCGGTATGGTATGTGGTATATAAAGATAACTGTGTGTTTGGTAAGTGGGTAGGAGAGTCTTACTACTGGATAGTAAGGGTATTAGTGCTTGGTAGGTTGTTTGTACATGTGCTTATGGATAGGTAGATGGACAATCAACAGTCTTATATGATAAATAGGTAGGTGATCTATCAAGAGTGCAGTGTGCAGTAGGTAGGTGGTGAGTCAAAAATCTTGTATTTACAGTTTGTGTGTGTGGTAAATCTTTTATGCTAAATAGGTAGTCTGTTAATAGTCTTATGTTTTGTGAATTTAGCTGATCTATAAAGATAACTGAGTCTTAGGTAAGTGGGTGGTCAATCAAGAGTCTTACTACTGGATAGGTAGGTGCATTAAGAATCATTGTGCTTGGTAGGTAGGTTGTGCATGTGTGTTGAATAGGTGGATGGACAATCAAAGGTCAAATGCAATGAAGAGTTAGGTGATATATCAGGGGTACAGTGTGTATACTAGGTGGGAGGTTAGTCTAAAATCTTGTATTTAGAGATTGATTTTGTGTGTGTGTGTGTGTGTGTGTGTGTGTGTGTGTGTGTGTGTGTGTGTGTGTGTGTGTGTGTGTGTGTGTGTGTGGTCTGATATGTTTTGTATGTTATGTGTGTGTGTGATATGTTGTATGTTAATTACGTGATCTTTTAATAGTCTCATGTGGTGAGAAGGTTGGTGGTCTATAAAGATAAATGTGTGTTGAATAAATCGGTGGTCAATGACAATGTGTTGAATTAAGGTCTCATTTAATGAATAAGTATGTGATCTATCAAGAGTGCAGCGTGCAGTGTGTTGTGTGGTCAGTTAATAGTCTCATGTGTTGGGATAGTAAGGGGTCTATAAAAATAACGTTGTATTGGGTAAGTGGGTGGTCAATCAAGAGTCTTACTCCTGGATATGTAGGTGTATTAAGAATCAATATGCATGGCAGGTAGGTTGTGCATGTGTGTTGAATAGGTGGATGGACAATCAAAGGTCAAATGCAATGAAGAGTTAGGTGATATATCAGGGGTACAGTGTGTATACTAGGTGGGAGGTTAGTCTAGAATCTTGTATTTAGAGATTGATTTTGTGTGTGTGTGTGTGTGTGTGTGTGTGTGTGTGTGTGTATGCGCGCGCGTGTGTGTGTGTGTGTGTGTGTGTGTGTGTGTGTGTGTGTGTGTGTGTGTGTCTGCGTGTGCGTGTGTGTGTGTGTGTGTGTGTGTGTGTGTGTGTGTGTGTGTGTGTGTGTGTGTGTGTGTGTGTGTGTGTGTGTGTGTGTGTGTGTGTGTGTGTGTGTGTGTGTGTGTGTGTGTGGGTGTGTGTGTGTGTGTGTGTGTGTGTGTGTGTGGTCTGATATGTTTTGTATGTTTTGTGTGTGTGTGTGTGATATGTTGTATGTTAATTATGTGATCTTTTAATAGTCTCATGTGTTGAGAAGGTTGGTGGTCTATAAAGATAAATGTGTGTTGAATAAATCGGTGGTCAATGACAATGTGTTGAATTAAGGTCTCATTTAATGAATAAGTATGTGATCTATCAAGAGTGCAGAGTGCAGTGTGTTGTGTGGTCAGTCAATAGTCTCATATGTTGGGAAAGTAAGGGGTATATAAAAATAACGTTGTATTGGGTAAGTGAGTGGTCAATCAAGAGTCTTACTCCTGGATATGTAGGGTCATGCTGTTGGGTAGGTAGGTTGTATATGTATGTTGGATGGAAATTAAATGAAAACTACTTTATTGTTACTTTATGAGGTGAAGTTAGGGCTGTAAAGCCCTCTCAGCCACTTAATGTCATAGAATAGGTGGGTGAAACACCAAAGGTTTTGTGTAATGGATAGGTAGGTGATCTATCAGGGGTGCAGTGTTTTCAGTAAGTAGGTGGTATGTTGACAGAGTAGGTGGATGGTAAAATCAGGAGTTTTTATGTTAAGTATTTACCTGGTACATCAAAAGTCTTACGTGTTGTTTAGGTAGGTAGTCTGGTAAGAGGGCTGATTGTTGAATAGGTGGGTGATTAGTCAAAAGCCTTTTATATAGTGGTTGGTCTATGAAAAGTCTTACATAATGGGTTACTATGTGATCTAACAAGAGTGCTGTGTGTAGGGTAGGTGGATCGTCTATGTGTGTTGAGTATGATTGGGTCCAAGGGAGTTGTGTCTGTCAATTTTCTGAGTGAGTATGCGTAATTATGGTAGCCAAAGGCATCGCAAACCCTCTTCTTATCTATTAGACTATTGCACTTTAGTTTTAAAAAGATACAGGCTCTAATTCACACAAAAAAAATGTGTTTTAGTACCGACACATTACCACTACTTTTATTTCTACTATATCATACTAAGTACTAAACTGTTAGGAGGTTTAATAAAGCATGTGTTTGCAAGCAGTGGTGATAGTGGCAACGGAAGTGATACCGATAAAGCTAGGTAGAAAGCGCTCTTTGATCAGCTGACATTATGTTGTAAACTTAACTGATTATTTGTAAGTAGCAATAATAATTTAATGTTTAATCACTTAAAACTGTAAAATAAAATTAACAATTAGAATCAAATTTATTAAGTATATTATAGTAAAACCCCAACGGATTGGTAACGAAGATTTCCAAGATAAATTCGAACATAATGCTCTTTTAGATGAGTTAAGTGAGCAAGGAAAGGGTTGACCTTGGAAAAAAGTCGAAACCATCGCAACCCCCTGTTTTACCTACGTGTACGTAGTTTTAGGACCGTACAATCTAATTTTAATGACATAAGTCTTGTTAGTACCAACAATATTTACAGGATCCATTTTAAAATACAAAGATATATACACAAAAACCAGTTAAATACGCTTAAAATAACGAAAAAGTCAATATAATAATCGAGTATAAAATATTCGACTAAAATAATCGAATGAATATAATCGACTAGAATAATCGAATGGGTATAGTCGGTTAAGGTAATCGGATATAAGTTAATACTTAATCGACTAAATTAATCGAATGGATATAATCGACTAAATAATCGAATGGGTATAGTCGACTAAGGTAATCTGATATAAGTTAATCGAATATGTATGGGTTAGGTTAGGTTAGGTTAGGTTAGGAAATTTGGCGGGAAACATGGGCGCCGCCATCTTGGATGACGTCACAAAAAATTGGACCAATCAGAGCTCGGGGCTCAACGCGGGCCCCTTCTACTGGCGTGAGAGAGTTAGTTGATGGAGAATATAATAAAATATGATAAAAGTACAAAAAACGTAGAAAAAGTAATATTTTGATAATAACCTAAGCAAATATATAATATATCCACTCAAATAGAATGGTAATGTGAAGAATTGTTAATATATTTGAAGAACTCATAGTTAGTAGCTTTGAGGCCTGGTGGTTACTTGTTGAATATTTTACACCTTAATATTTAAGTAAAGTCGAACCAGGAAAGTCAATGGTCAAACCCTATCAGTTTAAATACATGGAAACGGAATGGAATAAATATTTTACGAATGTCTTACTGTATAATTAAACAAGATATGAATAAATAGCAAAAGTATAAAACTCCAAACAAATTTAAATATTATATGAGTAGTGGAAAGTGCCGGAGCTGGACCAATTCCAGGAAATGAGATAAGATAAGATTGTGAGATAAGATAAGGGTGTGACGTCATTTGTGATGACGTCATCCATGACGTCATTTGATGACGTCAGCATGACGTCATTTAATGACGTCAGCATGACGTCACGTGATGACGTCAGCATGACGTCACAACCTTACCTTATAGTCTAAGCTTCTTATCTTACCCCACTTCCGGTGATGACGTCAGCTCCCGCACTTTAGTATTACGTCATAGATTTCAAGGTCACGATGGATGTTTTTTAAAAAAACTTCTTGCACAGAACAATTTTTCTATTTCCAGAAAATGTTCTGTGCAAGAAGTTTTTTTTCTTTTTTCTTTTTCCAACTTTATTTCCAACTTTATTTACAAATACACATTTTACAAAAGTAAATCTTAAAAGTAAAATCTTAAAACTAAACCGCAGTGTTGGCTGCCCTCGTTCAGTTTAACTCTGTTTCTTCAGTTAACGGAGCCGTGAAATCTACTACTGGATATTCCATCTCCGGTAATGTGTTGTCATCCTCCCCAAGCAGCATATCAAGCAGTTTGTTGTAAGTGTCTTGTTCACTAGGTTCCCAATGCAGGCTTTTAAAAAGTCTTATAAATCTTTCTTCAGAAAGCTTGATTTCGGAACAATGACATTCTGATGGAATTCTCCAAATCTGTTTGACAAATATACATTCAGTAAAATGTACACCAAAACTTTTTTCAACTGTCTCTGTAAATTTCTTTTTAAACTTTAATTCCTCCACTTTTTCCGCAATTTGACTCATTTCTGAAAGTTTCTCCTCGTCACTGGAACACCATACTGGTCTTAACAATCTAATTTGAACATTATAATACTCAAGTCGGTGTTCATTGTAATGGTGTTCTCTGCACAAGTCTTCAAATCAGAGTGACTAGTTGTAGGTGTACAACTTCTATATATACCCTCAAATAGGTATGTGGTGGGGTTGTGGTGGGGGAGGTAATTTATTCCTTTTACCACTCCCTTCCATATCTTGATCCCTTTCGTCTTTGTCTTCTGATAACATCTCTATATTTAGAATGTCTTCCATGTTCAAATAGTTGGTGTTCGTAACACCCAATTCAGCAGATTGTACGTGGTTTGAACGATGAATGTAATCAAATACAGCTGAAGACAATCGTTTCAACTGTTCACCATTACGATCTACATACCATTGCAAGTATCTCTTTAAGGTTCTTAAGTTTACAGCTTCTCCGCCATAAGTCGGGTCTTGTACATTGCTAAGCTTTTTATCAAAAAACATCCAGTGTTTATCAAACATTTTAGGTGTATGCTTAGTTACGTAGTCTAGATTTACAGCATCTGAGGGTAAAGATGGAGGTGCAAGGTTTCTTATCAATTTTCCCTCCAAATCGATGTCACCATCAGGATGAGTTCTTCTTAAAGTCCTTTTTTGAACAAAGCTCATAGTTGCAGCATCTGTGGGTAAAGATGGAGGTGCAAGGTTTCTTAGCAATTTTCCCTCGAAATCAAAGTCACCATCTGGATGAGTTCTTTTTAAAGAACTTTTTGTAACAAAGCTCATAGTTGCAGCATCTGAAGGTAAAACAGGTTCATGCAAATATCTGATAAATTTGTTTCCAACCGTGTAGTGCATGTCAGAAGTTCTTCCTAAACTATAATTTTGTACGTATTGCATAGTAGCAGCATCGTTTGGTAGTTTTGGAAGAGAAACATTTGTAACACACCTATTTTGTGCATCATAAGAATTTGCGGTTGTAGATAATAATAAAGAATTCTTTTTCACAAATCCGGTACTTGCAACATCTTGCAAACCAGATGTTTTCTTACCAACTTGATCGTACCGTCCGAACTTATCAACATTCATGGTGCTACTAACTGCACAGTAAATCCAACACCTTATTTATGAAACCCAAATGTAGGTCAAGGTCACGATGAGTGTTTTTAAAAAAACCCTTCTTGCACAGAACAAATCATTCTGTGCAAGAAGGTTTTTTTTTTTTTTTTTTTTTTTATTTATTTATTTTTCATATTTATTTACAAATATATTTACAATAAGTAAAGCTTAAAACTAAACTGGAGTGTTGATGCTTCCATGTACTCTTGGATCTAGGAAGATGACAGCATATGAAGAGAGAGTTCTGTAGAGTTGTGACCGCTAACTCCGTGTGACTCCAAGTAGAGCATCCCTGGTTGTATATTGCTCAGATTTTCGTTTTGTAAAAGATTAACAAAACGCTTGGGTAGGAAAACCTGAAATTTCGGTACATCACCAGAAGTGTATGGTGCATCGCTTAAAGTAACCAGAATTGCATCACCCACAGAGGTGTCCAGTTTTCTTATTTGATGTACGATGTAATTTTTCTGCTCCTTTAATTCTGAACAACGCTTTGTTGGTAGTACAGATGACTTGGAGTTTGCGTTGAACTGTTCAAGTAGTGTTTGAATAGACTGCTGCGATGCCATCTTCAAAACTGCTTCTTTGCTGTTGTACTAGATGTTGTCTCCTCGGAGCTCTGAGTAATACTGATGCATTGTTTGTGGGGAGCTCTCATATTTATACGTTTCCTTATCCCCACCACCACTGCAGTTCTGTCCTTGATTTAAAAAAGCAGCTAAACGGTAAGCTTTTTGCAATGCACAATTCGAAACACTGTGGAATTGATTTTGTACACTCAGACATACACCTTCATAATTGTCTTTAAAACTTCTATCTATAATGGTATCGTATACATTTCTTGTTGTATACATTTTAATCCAACTTCTCTTTTTACTACCAGTTGTATAAAACGTAGTAAATTTTGAACAGAAATGATACATAATACTGTTAACGTCTTTATAACTTGTAAAACCCTCACCCCATGTAATGTAATGGTAGTTATTCATTAACCATTTGTTCGTTCTTTGAGCTTTCTTTAAAAGTTTTCTAAAAGAAAATGGTGGTTGAAATAAGAAGTAGTAAACCACATTTGTGTTCGTATCTAAAAATGTTAGTTCTTTAATAATATACTCATCATCAGAATCATAGAAAGCTTGACATTCA
Source organism: Stictocephala bisonia (assembly GCA_035578905.1). Lineage (NCBI taxonomy): Eukaryota > Metazoa > Arthropoda > Insecta > Hemiptera > Membracidae > Stictocephala > Stictocephala bisonia. The sequence continues at coordinate 41,291 of JAQJVL010003838.1, forward strand.
ACAACACATGGTCTTTCCTCAATTACGCAAACATCATCCTTAAAAGACACTTGATCGTTACTCATTGCAGCGGTTGAGTAAACTGAATTCCTGATTAGATAGGTAATAATTTATATGCACCATTCAATAAACTCTATTCTATTACTTCTTCTTTAACTTGTTCTTCTTCTTCTTCTTCACATTGTTCTCCGTTGTTTTCATTTAGGTTAACAAAGTCCCGTAAATGTCTCCACACTTCCACTTCGTAGGGAATTCTATTAAAAATAGAAGTATCTATGGGACTGTATAAAACGGGTGCATCGGGTTGAGTTTCCATGGTGTGTATTAAGTAGTCCTGAAGTATAGGTTTAGAAAATCCTAATTGTTTGACGTATCTGTTAATTGAAGGAGCTGTATTATTTAAAATAAAGAAATCTTGTTTTGTAAGTAACAGTTTTTCTTCGTGTCTTGTTAGATTTCTAATTCGCACCTGTTGTTCACCACGTTGTTTAACAATATCAATTTCAATATCACTGTCCAATAACCTTACATTCGTTTTTCTTCCAACTACATTGTTTGCTAAATAGCATTCAATTAAATGCAAATGTTTAACAAAGGATTCCCATGCACTTTCAGAAAACTGAACGGTTTTTGCTCCATGGTGGAAGATAACATGAGGGGAATAATTCAAAGTTTTAACAAGTCCTACGGTTACAAACTTAGTCATGCATGTTGATAGAGGGTACATAATACGAAGGAAAACCTCTGCTAATGCAGTCACAATAGGGGGTTCTTCAATCTTCCTCTTCTTCTTAGGGTTGGTTTTCACTGGAGAATCCTCATCCTCTCTGCCATCATCCAATAGAGGTGTATCCATAGTAGCACTCATCTTGGTAGCACGATGTTGACTCGAGCACAAACTGCGATGAAATGAAATGCTCTTAGTTTCCTGGGTATTTATACTTTTTTGAAGTAGAGTGGGGGGGGGCGGATTTTAGTTTTATAATATCATTTTCACTACTCCTGTTAGCGGTGTATAGGTGACAATCTTATCGTGTAGAATTAAACAATAAGCGCTAGTATTTTCAGGAACATTAGCCTCAAACTCTAGCTCCAATTTCATATCAACACTAGAGGTTTTAACTGATTCGTTTTGTTTGGAACAATCTATGACTACAATGGGAGCCATTGAACGGAAATCCTCCGGTGATAGTAGTGGAGTATTTACTTTTCCATAATAAGAGTTCTGAAATCGGGCGTACATATCATACAATACACTATACCTGTGCTTATCAAAGGAAATATGTAAGTTGTCGTAAGGAAAGAATTGACAGTTTAAGTATAATTTACAATTTGTTAGTTTGCAATGATCAAATTTACCAGCGTGAGCAGTAAGCGTGTTTCTTCTATTAGTTTGCATTCCAAATATAACGTATCTAGGTTTTTCCAAGTGGGTTGAAGTCTTTACAGTCCATGTGTGTCGCTGCGTAGTTGGAAGAATCGGGTATTCATGCAATTCCCAGCTTCTGAAAGGTAACACTATATCACGATCTGCTTTCAACTGTTTTAGCAAAGTAATCCGGTGTGTATCAGAAAGTCTCAAGTGTGGAACTCTCCATACAACCTTATCCAGAGTCAAGATCCATTCCAATTTATCTTCAGTCGTCCCAGCAGGTGCCACAATCGCATCTTTATCAGTTGATGAACGTAAAAGAACTAATTCTTGTTTTACGTTAATAATAATTCTCTTGTAGTCTTCAGCAAACCCTAACAATAACCTTAAAGGAATATGGAAATCAAAATGTCCACTTTCATTTAATGTTATCGTATCTTTTTTTGCAATACTCCAGCCTGCAACCTGCAAACATTGGGTTTCGTTAGGTGATAGTGATACCAATCCTTTTAACGTTGTGGCGAGACCAACCTTTTTTGTTGAATCAACTGTAACTCCGGACAATTCATATCGAATTTCTTCAAACAGATATGACATTGGGTTATTGATGAAAGGTATAGTACTTCCAAGCGTTTTTCCATCCTTATGAGTTACTTTTCCTTCAATGTATAGATAACTTTCCGATGGTAGAGTGTAAATGTCTTGCTGTTGTATAGGAATACGAATCTCATCGTTATTGTTTAATTTCGATGAAGCGTAAGGGTTGTGGGTATGATACTCCTTCTCCCATAGACTCTCGTCGAACGTTGGACCGTGCGTTATATCCAGAATATCCATGGTCTTTTATTGTAAAACCTAATTCTTCTAGAAATTGACGGTTGTCACTTGTTAACTCTTCAGCTGCTGATGAGCTACTGAACTTCTTAGCGGTTGATTCTTTCTTTTTAAAAGATAACCCCATGATTTAGATTGAAGTTCTTAAATGAAGTCTTACTGTAATTGTTTCTTCTCTAAAGTTTATAAGGTTCTCGTCTTGATCCACTATGTTCAGCTCGATGTCTGAAACGTAACTGGTGTTTAGTGGTAAATACACAAGGGTATTAGGTTTCTCAATTATTTTATATCCAGGAGGAACCGATGGATAAAATGTATGTAATATATGGCTATTTGCACCATTTCTGTAAGATCCGTGCACAATGTTGCAAACAACATTTATTGTGTTCACCTTTAAAATGTTTACAGTGTTTGGACTGGAATGAGTTTCATTCGGTTTTAGTAATGGTGTTGTTTGAGGAAATCCTAAAAGATAACCAATTGAATGGGGTTTAGTGAAGTCAATGTGATACTTTGACTTTAATTCAGTTTTTAATGTGTTGTTGTTTCCTTTGATTGTAATATTGTCTTTACCCATCTGTTGTTGTACCATTTTGTTTATATCATCGATTTCGTATGAACCTGTAGGTAAGCGAATTTCTTCCAATTTTTTAAAGTCTCCATCTCTATAGTAATGAAGCTTATTATTAACTTCTTCTGTCACATTGGGTACAGAATTGTATGTTGTTAAGTCCAACAGAGCTGCTTCCCAAAGTTTGTCTTTTTGCAGGAAACAAAACACTTCGTAAAGTAGATGAATTACCTGTTAAAGTCACTGTATACGAGGACATCTCAAAGTTGACTAACACTTGTAGCCAAAAACTCTAAACATAAATGTCCACATATTGAAGTATCTGAAGGTTGTTGTCTTTCATAGTTGTAAAAGAGATGGGGAGTCTGACGAAAGTAGTGCAGCAATTCCTTAGGTGGAGGAAGATTCCTAAAACTGTCGTAATAATATATTGTTTCACCAATTTTCTTATAGCATACCCAATGAGTGCCAGGACCATCAGTATTATCTAAATTAACCACACCAGTTTCGTTTGGTTTGATATTTGTTGGAAGATTATCTTTCATAAAAACCCCTCTAAAAAATGGTATTCTAAGACAAGAAGCATATCGTAGTAGATCCATGTTTGTTAATGCTTTGTTTGGTAAAATAAGTTTGTTTTTCTTATTTAATATACACGGTATGGTCTTAGATATAATCCTTGGCCTTTTTTCAACATTGACCACAGTGACTTTTTTTGCTTTTTGCTTGACCTTTTTTTTCGTCCTTTTCGCATGCCACCACCTTTCTTTACTCCACCACCTTTTTTTAAGCAACAACTTCTTTTCTTATGGTGTCTGTTACTTCTCCTCCTTTTTCCACCTCCAATTACTGTTTTACCTTTCATCGCTGCTGTTACTGCTAAAGCTGCTGCTCTCTCCCCAATACTTGCGTCAGTTGAAGTTGCTCTTTTCCAGGCTTGTCCTGCTAGGACTTTGTCAGCTTCTGTTCTTTTAGCGGAATCACTAAATTTTGAGTATGCTATATCGTGTTCTTTACACGCTTGATCTAGTTTATTAATTCCACGATCACCTCTTGCGAGTCTTTTCTTTAATTTAGTACCAGGTCCACAGTACTGATAACCTCCAGGTAAATGCAACTCCACAGGTAGTGCGTCTATTGCAGAGTTGATTACAGCTCCAACTGGTATATGCTTTAACGGATTTGTTATAAAAGATAGCGCTGAAGAGAGTACACCACCTCCTCCTTTTACGAGATGTCTTTTATGACTGATTCTCTTGGATGTTCTCATGACAACTTATAACAGTAGACTGTTAGTGTTTTATCAACGTAAGTACTTTTTATACTTATTATTCAATAACTCCTTTATTTTTAAGTTCAGTTACTAAAGCTACCCATTCATTTTCTACTCCTGTATGACCCGCTTCCATAGCCTCATGCAGAAGTCTCATACGAGTAACAAGTTTATTTACATTATTGTAATAAATAATATTAGTTTCATAGCTATCTTTAAACATCCCTTCACCAGACACTGTTTTTCGTTTCTTCAACAAACGGTTCAATTCAGTAGAAGACATTGCTCTTCTTTTCACATGAACACGAGTAGGTGGAAATAATTGTGAAATAACGTTAATATACTTAAAAGACGTATTTTTGTGTATAACAGACGTTGGTGAGTATAATTTTCGGTGTGCATTACTAAGTTTGCATATTCTTTTAAATGTCCGCAAGTCCATTCTTGTATAGTTCTCGGGTTTGTTTCTAAATATTAATTCGAATAACCCTCTTGTTCCTTTAAATTTATTATTATCAACCCAAATGTTATCATCTTTATCAACTCTTACTTTACTATTTCCAATTTTCAATCCATCATCCTCAAGTCGAGCTCCATAAACATGATACTTTTTCGTTGTAGGGGTTGAATGCAACATTTTTAGTACATACTTTCTACCAAGATCACCAAACGTGGCTATATCCTTTCCCAATAAGGTAATACTTGTAGGATCTGCTTTTTCTTCTATTTCTTCCTTATCTTCAGTTTTTACTTCTTCTTCGTTTTGCTCATTTCGTTTGATTAAACCACTGGTGCTTGGTAGATTTTCTTTTTCTTCATCATCAGTTGATTCTGACTCTTCCTTTTTAGCTTTATTCTCAATCTCTGATGCTGGTAGTATTAATTCACCTTCAGTAGAAGGAATGAATTTCTTCATGGTTTGCGACATTTCCTTTAGTGGTTCGATTACAGGTCTAAATGTTGTTTCCAAATATTTATCTCTTTCACTTATACCTAACCTTAAAGCTCTGTTTTTCTTCCGAATAGAATCACTTAAAAAAGTAATCTCTTTTAACAACCGTTCCTGTTCATTCATGTTAACAGTACGGTTAACCAGTTAGAAATGGTTAGCTTTTAGAGAACGTCAATGTATTATTGCGAAACGATCAAATCCAACACGGTATCGTCCATGTTTGAGGTCACAGTCTTTGTCTATCACTACAAACCCATAGTTGTCTTCCCATGCTTTACCACATAGCTCTTTAAAAGTGGTATATGATGTATCAACACCCACGTGATCACTATATACGTGTTTTAGGTTTGTTTCATCCTGTTTAAACAGAATCAGAAGATTAACATTATCACGTATAAGCTGTTTCGGTATTTTGCTGTACGTTTGACCAATATATATGCTATCTATTTGGTTGTGTCTTCCCATAGCAAAGTAGTTTCTGATAGTTGTATGATTTTCACAAGATACGTCATCAAATATAAACACAGAGTTAGGTTTGGCTTCACTTGGTTGCATTACCTTTTCATTATCATCGTACTCATAAAAATTCACTTCAGGAATTAGAGATATGATTTTTCTTAATAGTTAATATTTTGGTTGCTGCAAAGACTTTGAGAAAATGTATAAGTTGTTAAACCTTACCCCGTTGGGACTGGTAATCAAGTTAAATACAACATTGGTTTTACCACAGTTGGATGGTCCACTGACTATACACCTTATAGTATCCGGCAGCAGTGCTCCATGTTTCCCAACATCACTCCTTATTTTATCCACAGTTAGATTATCGATGTTGTTTATAGTAAACGATTCTTTGAAGGGAACAATCTCCATCTTATTCAGATATTCATGTGCCACTGGAGTGGACGTGCTAAATCAAGTCCTTTTTATGTATCCATGTATCAGCTGTCTTATCAAAACCTAACCATCGCACCAATAACTTGTCCTTTTTTCTTTTCAATACCTTTTGGACTAAGTAAACATCACTAACTTCTGTTTTTAACAACTCATGACCGTAGAAACCTCCTTGCACAATTTCACCCTTGTTATCCTTTAAAATATACGTTTCAGGAATTGTGGGTTGTACACGGTGAATGGTGAACACTTCGTTAGTCCAGTTTGGTAAATACTTTTTACTAAATACACCTTTGTATTTACTTATACGCACTTTATCTCCTGTATTAAATACAGTAGGTTTCCTTTTCTCCTCTTTAGGCTTCGTATTCTTTAGAATTCGTTGTAATACTAACTTTTCGTTCTTTTCATTTACCTCTATAGGTTTCATACCAATAGTTCTGTGAACTTTGTTATTGTAATTATTAATTAGATTTGGTAAGATATCAAACCATACGTATGTCCCTCTGTTTGAAAATGTTTTATACATTGATCCTTTCAACGTTCTATTAAATCTTTCAACAATTGCTGCTTTTTTCTCCGATCTAGTAGAATAGTGGTTTATGTTATACTTTTCCATTAAGTTTGAAAAGAATATGTTAAAGTACTCTTTGCCATCATCAGTTTGTAGATGTTTTATTTTGTGTTTGCCGCGTTTAATTATGTTTTCCATAGCCACAGCAACAGTTTTACCAGTTTTGTCTTTCAATGGAGCAGCATCTGCAACCTTTGTGAAGCAGTTTATAAAGGTTAAAATATATCTAAAACCTTTATTTATTTTGCTATAAGGTTGAACTTCAATTAAATCACATTGATAAAGATCGTTTATACCTTTAACAACAGTATTTCTTCTTGGAAAATTTTTAATAAACCCCCACCCCAAAGTAGGCTATATATGTGGGTCATACATCTACAACTAGTCACTCTGCTTCAACATCTCGAGTAAAGAGGTTAACATAGCTAAGAAAAGATAAACACCAATTTGAAAGTAGTTATGTTTGAACTAAGATGCTTAAGACCAAAGTCGATATCTATTGACGAAGAGAAACTATCGGAAATGGGACAAATAGCTGACAAAGTGGAGGAACTTGAGTTGGATGAATGTTGCAGATGTCATGAAATTGCACTTTATGACGAGAAATTTATTAGGCTTTTTGAAAGCTTACATTGGGAACCCTGTGAAGAGCACACCTACAGGAGATTGCTTGACAGACTGAAGGGGAAAGATCGCTACATATTGCCGGAGATTATAGACCTCACAGAAGATCAAGAGGTGAAATGTAGGAGAGCAGCCAACACTGCGGTTTAGTTTTAAGATTTACTTTTGTAAAATGTGTATTTGTAAAGTATTTGTAAATAAAGTTGGAAAAAAGAAAAAAAAGAAAAAAACTTCTTGCACAGAACATTTTCTGGAAATAGAAAAATTGTTCTGTGCAAGAAGTTTTTTAAAAAACATCCATCGTGACCTTGAAATCTGTGACGTAATACTAAAGTGCGGGAGCTGACGTCATCACCGGAAGTGGGGTAAGATAAGAAGCTTAGACTATAAGGCTGTGACGTCATGCTGACGTCATCACGTGACGTCATGCTGACGTCATCACGTGACGTCATGCTGACGTCATCAAATGACGTCATGGATGACGTCATCACAAATGACGTCACACCCTTATCTTATCTCACAATCTTATTTATCTCATTTCCTGGAATTGGTCCAGCTCCGGCACTTTCCACTACTTATATGGGCCAATATACTAAAGCCGAAGTTAAAGTAATTAATGTAAGCTCCTATTTTCTCTAAAGCTCTTTACACACTATTGTTCTGAAAGAATGAGAATTAGAAAAGTTTCAACCTCGGGGTAAAAACAAATCATACTTAGAAGTTTCCCTTATTCAACAACTCTAAATTAAAAATCACCTTCACGAAGGTATAATACTTTCTGTTCCGTAATTCGTTACCATTTGAGTGTATGATGAGGATAATCAGGTTTATAAACGTTTTTGAAAAGTAAATAATTCTTAGAAAATAAAAAAAATTACGTGACAGTTATTATATATTAATGAAGTATATAAATTAATAAAATATATTAATGAAGTTATAAATTTAACTCTTCGAATAAAACAAATTATATTACCTATTTACTAATCTTAAGATTTCAAAAATTCTATGGATATATATCCACAAGAGCCAATTGAGTGAAGAACACATTACAGTTTATATATAACACATGTTTATTTTTTAACTTCAATATAATCGTCAGTTAAACATTGTCTTGTATGTTTATTAATAAATATTACTGTAGTTTAAATATTATAATGTATAAAATGTACTGTATAGGTTTGGAAAATAAACTATCTTCGTATATATTTTACTTTTCTACTACTAAAAAACTGTATGTTAGTTTGTTATTTTTGTTTTTATCATCGTACCTTGTAGTAAAACAATTGGATCTTTTCGTTAATTCACTACCACTACGTTTCCGTTAATTCACTACCACTACGTTTCCGTTAATTCACTACCACTACGTTTCCGTTAATTCACTACCACTACGTTTCCGTTAATTCACTACCACTACGTTTCCGTTAATTCACTACCACTACGTTTCCGTTAATTCACTACCACTACGTTTCCGTTAATTCACTACCACTACGTTTCCGTTAATTCACTACCACTTGATAAACTCTCAAAACTGTCCCCAATCATTTTTACGTCCACTGTGGTATTCCTTATCCGCTAGCAATCCGATATCACAAGCCTTATCTTATCGCTTTCCAAGAACTTACACTCGGAGAGCGCATTTGGCGGTAAGTCAATCATTGGATTTACCAGTTTGTGATCAACTTTAGAAGCCACCTAACCTGACCTATCGTAACCGAATTACGATAAAAAAATTAGTGGGTGTGAAGTAACGGAAAAATTAGTGGGAGTGATTAACAACGGAAAAGGTCCAAACAATTAATTACTGATTTTCAAGGATCTACTTCTCAGGTCATGGTAATAAATTGTTAACCAATAAATTTACGTGGCCGTATTTAATACCGTCCAGTCAATATGGTTTGAATTAATATCCACTCTCCTCATTATTAAATTCCAGAATATTGTAGGATTAAACTAATTGATAGAAATTTATTATAGAACGCTTTACTAAATAATTATATTAACTGGAGAAGTTTTCATTTGGTGTACGTAAAATTAAAAACTTAACAGTTTATCTCAAATCCAAGGCTTAGCTATGATTGGAAGGACAGTTTTATTTAAAGTAATATATCAGTTATCTATTGGTGGAATTTCAGGATCTTGGGGCAATATAATATCTTCGAGACCATTATTTAACGGAGAATAAATATAAGTTAAAAATAAGTATACTTTTTTAAATTTTGTTATTTTAAAATTAATCTTAATCAATGACAAATAATGTAACTTTAAATGTTTAATTCCTCTAATAATAAGTATGTGTCTGATGTAAGTACATGTCATATTTTTGAATTTTAATTATTTTATACAACATGATAAAGAAACCATAAATATGTAACTTGTCTCTCAGATTAATCCAATTTATTCCCAATTACTAATTTGTCAACGCTTTATTTCAGAAATACACATTCCTACTGGAGTTAATGTATGATCAGTACCATCCTGTTAAAAAATAAAATATCTCTTTCTAAAGAATTTGCACTTACATAAAATATAATGCTGAAGGTAATTTTTTTAAAAGAAAATAATAATTTTATTGCATTGTTAAAGTGTCCCAGATTTCTGCCTATCGAATCTCTCATCCGTTTCATTAAAGCTCTCGCTACCTTACTTTAAAGTAGCTCAGGAAAATGTTCAAGATTTACTCTGGAATCAATTACTCCGGCAAGATCAACTACGCCTTCAGAGCGGGGGGCTTTTAGAGTCTCATTGAGTTTGGGAGCTGAACACCTCTTGTACAACCATTTTTTTGTAAAACCATTCTTGTTTCACTAAATTGCAACTGAAGTTCAATAGTTTGGAAACCGCTTTTATTTCTATGAATGTAGACTTAGCTCAGTGTTCCACATATTTTGTTCTTTAGTATTTTAAAGGATCTAGATTAAGTAGAATAGTAAAATAGGCTCTATATTGTTAGAATATATTTAATTAATTAACTTCTACCTGTAAGCTGTTACGAGACTAACATTATTGTCTAAGTTTTATTTTAAAATCCATATGATATAAGTTTTTCAAATATTCCGGATATCAATTGTAAGTTTTTGGACTCTGACTTACGTTGGTATTTTAATGAATCTTATTCTTTTGTCCAAAAAGGACATTAAATATTTTTGTGAAAAAATAGGTAATAAAATAAGTTCATAGAAAATCAAGGTATATGAAATATTTATGATTTAACTTTAAAAAAAAATCAACAAGATTTCTTTTTAAAGCTATCTGGCAAAGTTGCAGTTTGGAGTGACTCATTAAGTATTTGTGGTTTATAATAAATATTTACAAACTACTTTTTATCTAAGAGTGGGAACTATTGACGCCTAACGAACTGTAAGAGTCATGTTGAAAGAGGTTTTGTTTTAAATGTGTTATTTATATTAACAGCAGTGTGTATTATTATGTTTAAAATGCTGTATATTTTTATTCGTGTTATTTTAATTTTACATTAAAATTTCTATAGTAAATAAAATAATTTCAGTGATATTATATGTTACAGCCTCATTAAGTTAATTATTGAATGCAATACCCCTCAAGCTAAATAAAATTAGTTTTTCGTTATCTTAAAATAAATAAAATAAAAACAAAATAAATAAAATATATCGAATACATACATAGTAAATACTGATTGTAAAGGACGAATTTCCCTGAAATTATTTAGGAATAACAATCTGAAGAATTTTAGGGACATCCTTTGAATCAGCATTTCAAAGTATTTTTGGCACAATTATTTCAAATTATTTCATGACAATATTCGTTTATCTTATCATCATCATCAAAATATGAAACACTTCTGATTTATAATAAAATAAAAGCCACCTGTATTAAAAAGCATTCTTACTTAAAATTCTACTGTATAATGCTATTTAATGAATTTCAAAACAAGTCTGTTCCAAAACGATATATTATAAAGGTCCCAGCTAAACATAATTATTATAGCCAAACGGTTAATAGCTGTCATAAATTGTTAACAAAATTGTTATTTTATTAATACTAATTATTAAAATTGTCCAATGCTTAAATAATAAATAAATTTAGATAGTCATTAATTATTAAGTATATTAAATATATAAAAATGAAATTTTAATATCAATAGTAATTATTTTAATTTGTTTTTATATAACAGTTCATTGTTATATTCTTGATGTTCAACTTAATAAAATAAATATTTTTTCACTAATATTATGGTCGTATAATGAAACACAATAAACAATTTTTAAGTACAATATTCATTCAATAATTACAATTTAAAATATAATTAATAATCAATTAAAAACGCTAAACTTTTAGCATTAGCAAGTGACTAAATTACTGTTAACTATCAAGATGAAATATTAAAACTGGGAGATAATTAATCAATTAAGTTTTAAATAGATTACGAAGTAGTATGTAAATGAATAAAGGCGTATATTAAATGTTTATTTAACATTTTTAAGCTCAATAGTAGCATCTGGTGTGGTTTGTGCTTGGATAAAGGTTTCCACCTCAGGTGTTGAAAACAGCAGCCAATTTCTTTCTTATTTGTTCTGCTGACCACTCTGTGATCCGCACAGAAATTGGTTTTGGGTTGACCTCTCCAACCCCCCCTCCACACTCAGCCTTTCCTTCCTCACTTAGGTGTGAACAAGTTGCAACCCACATACATGAATGTACAACAGCTATTAAACCACCACTGTTGACATCAGTGATTACTTCCGTAACAACAAAACTTTAGCTGTAATGCAACCCAAAGTACATAAAGTTTACTTAACTTTTATTGTCTTTGAAAATTAAGAGTTAATGAAACTTTAATTGTTTCTTAAGCTCACAATTTGGAGTTCATAGGTAATCTTAACAATTGAAATTTTTTACTGTGCATGATGTCGATTTATAAAATTAGAAAAGAAATAGGACCTTCTCCGTTAATTCACTACCATCACGTTTTCGGTTACTTCACTACCACCATTTTTTATGGCAGTTATGGTAAGGTTAGGTTAGGTTTGGTAAGGTCAGGTTAGGCTAGGTGGCTACTAAAGTTGATCACAAACTGGTAAATCCAATGATTGACTTACCGCCGTATACCCTGTCCGTGTGTAAGTTCTTAGAAAGCGATAAGATAAAGGCAGCGATATTGGATTCCTGGAAGATAAAGAATGCCACAGTGGACGTAAAAATAATTGGGGAACAGTTTTTAGAATATTTATGAAACGGTAGTGTTTTAACGGAAACAAAAACAGTAGTGGTAGTGATTTTTTTGTGATTTTTGAAAATGTGAAATGGTTTTGATTTATTCCTAAAACAGTGAGGTGTACCACAGTAAATTTTTAAATTCATATTGAATGAAATGAATCATGGAGTACCCCATGATGTTGTCCATTTTATAGGTAAAATCAGAAAATGGTTTGCAATGTCTGTTATCTGTCTTTATTACACGTCTTTTAAATATATTTGCTCAACTTTACAAAATTTTTAGAAGACAAACAGAGAAAATGTCAAATTCTTATTTCCACTAAATAGCGAGAGACTCAACATTTCCAGAAATTCTTAACCGAGTCTAAGAGAGTATTTTTTAGACTTAGTAAACAGAAAACTGATAAATAGCTTAGTATATTGAAGTATATAGCTTCGAAATAAAAA
>JAQJVL010003839.1:0-54002 GCA_035578905.1 Stictocephala bisonia
ATTTTTAAGCAAGTGAGTCAGAATTGTTACAAATTCATTAAATAGCCTATACTTAGAAGAAGGCCATTATGGTCATGGAATGGAAATACAAAACTATAAACTGATTACATTGAAATGTATTGTCTCTTTATGAATATATTGTCAAGACACTTTGTTCCTCTAGTAGAGGAATCAAGATTCAAGATCTTTATTTGTCAAAAAATAGTACAAGACTATACAGAATTCGTCATACATTAGATACATAATAGACAGAAAACAATTGACAAGAAATTATATAATAATAATAATGAACATGTGATAATATTAAAAAACAAAATGTTTTTCTATATGAAAAATATGCTAAATTGCAATAATGAATTATATCTCAAGTTAGGGTAAGAGTATAAATTAAGTATTATCAATTTGTAATAGGCCTCCATAAAAAGTCAGTATTATTTTTACAACATAAAATGCCATGGATTAAAAAACAAACATTAGCAAGTTAATAAAAGTTAAAAAACAACACATGCGAAAACATTTTCTTACATAATCTAAAAAACGTGAGTTAATCAAACTTGGAACATAAACTGTAAAATAAATTTGTTCTAATTATTAAATTTTCATTAACCCTAGAATGGACAGGCTGGGTCTGTGAGACCCAGACGTTTTGTATGTATGTAATATATATATATTAGAGTGTATAATTTTTAATAATAATTATTAATCATATACATGGTAGAATTATGTTGTCTACCCCAACGGCCTCAAAATTGATTTCTTCACAAAATTGACTAATGTTAAATTCCCTCGCTTGGAATTTATTGTGTAGCAAAATTAACATTCCTCCCCGAATATGATATTTTCTACAAAAATAACTGGAAACATGAAAGCTCCCGGGAAATGAAAGAAGTGTTTCATCTTCTCTCAGCCAGTGTTCTGACAAACTCACTTCATGCTCTATTATAAAAGAATCTAACACTGATATTTATTTCTTAGTCCTTAAATATTTAAAAATAAGAATTTTAAATGAGCAGAACGCTGACTTGTAGGATTCAACAAAGATGGATTAAGACTACTGTTGTTACAGTATGTCAAAGTACTAAATACTTAATCTATTTTCAGTTTCTAATGAAGAGGGATTAAGACTATGTACATCATTTGTTAAAATTCTGTCATTTAGGGCTATGTTAAAGTTTGTTTATATTGAGATGTTGTCTGATGGTCTTTTTGATACCGGTCACTGTTATTAACTTCTTAAATCAAATAGGCCTACACCATCCTGTTTTGTGGGTTTCATGTTTTAGTTAAATGATCAACTAAACTAATTTCAGGGGCACAAACCTCCTCAGACTTATTTTAATCTGTTCTTTTTCTTCTTCTTTTATTTTTAATGTTTTACTGATTGTTATATTTATTTTATTTGTTAGTTTTAGATAAGTACACCCAAACTCTTGTATTTTTGACTTGGCCTTTTGGCAGCAATCTGACATTGTCAATACTTGTTAAAGTTTTATGGCAATAAACATGATTTGATTTGATTTGTTCATGAGTTCACCCTGCAACTCCTGTGTATCATGATTACTGTCCTTACCTGAAGTTAATGAGTTGAGTGTTTTCTTCTGCCTAAGATGGTGTTGAGAAATATCATTTATTAGTCTATGTTGGAAGTCTTTGCGCAATAGTCCATTCCGTAACATCTCTAGCAGAATGTTGATTGCATGATGCTATTTCAATTAATGCACCCGTAGTATACTCTACTACAACGCCTCGTCAACTGAGATCTCTGCCATCGAGTGGACCCGTGGCCATTGCAACTCTAGAGGAAGAAGATAACACTTCATCTGGAAGCAATATATTTATTGACTCCATGAACTGTGGTGAATTTAATGGTTTTAGTAATGACTCAATTGTATACTCTCAAAATATCTTATCCTCTTTTGCTGACAGCAATTGTTGCATAAATGACATGCCTTTATTAAATGTTTCAAATGTGTAAATTAATAATACCTAAACGTTTAAATTAATATTTTCTGACAAAAAGAGTTGTTTGGCTTTTAATTGTAAAGGAAGTGAAGTGCCCATTTTAAAAGGTGACATTTTGCTTCATCTTAATATTCAGGGCATAAATTCAAAATTGGATGAACTCAATTTATTTTTAATGGATTTAATGGTTAATGTGCAGATTTTTTGTTTAAATGAACATAAAATTAGTGCCAATAGAAGAAACCTCCTGAACAAAATAAACAATTTCAAATTAGGGGACGGTTATTTTCGCTTTTCAACTTCAAGTGGAGGATCATGTATCCTTGTTCATAAATCTGTAGAATTTAAAATAACGTCAGATCTGCAAAATTGTAATCAAGATCTTCATTTTGAAGGATCTTATATAGAATTAATAAAATACAACGTTATTATTATATCTATTTACAGAATTACAGATAAAACAGCATTTCCTAAGTTAATACAAATTCTCTATGATCTCCTAAATAAGCTGAGTAAAGACTTGAAATATAAAAAAAATGGTATTGCTTCAGATTTTAATGTAAATATTCTGGAAAATCATAACATATCACAACTTTTCAAGGCGTGTTTTGAAAGTCAAGGATACAAGTTGCTTTTTTCTAAACTTACATGAATTACAAACAACTCAGCCACTTGTATAGACAACATTACTGCCAGTCATGGTTTTGAATTAAAATATTTTAGGACTAATGATATTCATTTATCTCACCATAATGCTCTGATTGTAAACTTGCCTCCATCAAGTAAACAACTCTAATAAAACAATAAACTAAGAAGAAGGATTTTCAATAAAAGTAACTTTCCTCTGTTCTTAAAGAGATTATCCTAAGAATTATCAAAATTTAAACTATCCAGTGAAGTTGATGCTAGTCTTGATAGGTTTATTTCCGTATTTAAATCCATTATGGATGAAGTTTTTCCTTTCAAATATGTAGATGAATGTAAAAATAATAGTATTTAATGGGTTACCAAAGGAATTCAAATATCATAAAAAAGAAAACGCGAGCTTCACCATGAGGCTAAATATAGCAATGACAAATTTTATCAGTTTTGTAAAAGAAACAAAAAGATTAAAAAAAACTTTTAATAAAGCTAAACAACTGGCAAATTCAAAGTTTATATTAAAAGCCACTAATAAATCCAGAGCAAAATGTCAGTTGTAAAAAATGAACTTGGCATATCAACTAAACATAAAAGTACAGAAAGGCTTATACTTGAGGTCAATGATAAAGAAATAAATGCACTAGATGAGGTTGCTGAATTATTTAACACACATTTTTTAGATATAGCTGATACGTTAAATATTCCTAAAAAAAAGAAGGCCTCCCCAAATTGCTAATAATGTTGGTCTTTGTAATTTTCAACCAGCAACAATTTCTGAAATAAAAAAACTATTCTCGAACTAAAAACACTGCAACTTCCTGTTATGACAGTATACCTACTCATTTAATAAAAACCTCAGTGCAAATAACATCACCATCTTTAATGCTGATAATAAATCGGTCTCAGAAAAGCAGAACATTTTCACAAAAATTTAAATACTCTGAAGTTAAGCCAATTTTTAAAGCAGGATTACGTACAAATATTAATAATTATAGGCCAATATCAATTCTCAGCAATGTATCAAAAGTTTTTGGAAAAGCAATTCATTCTAGAATAAATAGTTATCTTGAATTTAATAACCTACTATGTAAAGAACAGTTTGGTTTCAGGAAAAAGTTAAATACTGAGTCTGCTCTCCTTGAATTTGTAAATTTTGCTGTTGAGGCTTTGGATAGGTCATGAAACACTGCATGTGTGTTCTGTGACTTGTCCAAGGCATTTGACTGTATTGATCATGGGCTTATTGCTGCAAGATTGATTGAGCTGGGTGTATGTGACAAAGCTAATAATCTGATAAGGTATTTTTTTTAAGAAACAGAGAACAGTTATTTCAAATAATAACATAAATTATTATTCAAAATGGCAAATTTTGAAATGTTGTGTTCCACAAGGATCAGTTTTAGGCCCTCTTTTATTCTTGATCTGTATTAATTCATTACCAAAGCAAATTGCAATACATTTAACTTTTTATGCAGACGATACTTCCGCTGTTATAACAGAAAAAAAACTTGCATGATCTTGGTTCTAGTATACAATCAATTATAACATTATTAGGTAAGTGGTTTAATGATAATGGGTTGCTTTTAAATATGAATAAAATTAGAATTATCCATTTCAAAGCTAGAAATTGTCCATAAAATAATCCTAAAAATATTAATATTGATTCCGTTGAGACTTCTACACTTTTGGGTATTCATTTTAATAAACATTTTAGTTGGAAGCATTATATCAGCTTTCTTTCAAAAAAATTAAAATCTTTTAGATATGCTCTCTCAATTTTATCTGCTCCCACATCAGTTGAAATTTGTAGAGTAGTTTATTGCATTTATAAATTCTATTTTAAAATATGGGATCACTGTGTGGATTACTTCAACAGAGCTGATTTCAGTTTTCAAAGTACAGAAGGGAATTGTAAGAAGAATTTTTCAAGTTAAGAGGAGAGACATGCAAACCTTTATTCAAAACGTTAGGAATTCTAAATCTACCAAGTTTGTATATTTTCGAAATTGTAAATATGATAATAAATGATCCTAACAGATTTGGAAATTTTAAAGTTAATCATTCATACAAAACAAGAAATAATGACGCTTTTAGCTACCCTGTTCATAAAACGTCACTATATGAAAGATGCCCAAAATATATGGGTTTAAAAATATTAAACAAATTACCATTACCAATTAAATGTCTGCCAGACAACAAAATTCTCCCTGAACTTAAAATTATGTTGCTACAAAAATCTTATTCATCAACCATCATCAATGATTAATCTTTACTATATTAAAATATTTTCTAGTGTCAAGTTCAACAGTAAATTATAGTTTTATAATTATTAAATACTACAAGTCAGTTTATGAATGTTATTTTTTAATGTAGGTTATATATTATAATTTAGAATAAAAATGTTCAGAGTAATTTTTGACAATGCACCAGTTTTATTATTTCATTAAAATAATTGTTCAATGTTATGTGCAAATAAAGGTTTTGATTTATACTGCAACTCAGAAATTCGGTCTGCAAAATGAAAGATATTTATTCTATCACGCCCCCCATCCAAGTGGGGAACCCATCCAAGTGGGGAACAGACGAGTTTTTTTTAAAGCTATTTATCTTAAATTGTTTCATTAATTGATCAAATGCTGTATTATAATTGTGTACTCTTGGCTTCATGTAATACTTTGGTTTAGTTATTAGGCTGTATACTGAAGCATCATGAGAGCTCATCTGGAAGGTCAGGAGGCTGGAATGTAATCTGAAACTGATGGTCTACCAAACTCTTCCTCTTTAAAAGTAACAGCAACACCTGCACTCCTGTACTTCACATTGTCAAAATCAGCAGAAATGCAGTGAACAAAGGCAACATCTCTTTCAGTTCGCAACTTCTCTATCGTGTACCACATATCACAGTCAGTAATTTTAATATGATCATTTTGAGTTGTATGTTTGATACTTTGGTTCGTAAAATTCATATTTTCTTTAACTATGGATTTTGATAATATATTCTGTATTGCTTTTGTAACAAGATAAGCAAACTTCTTCTTTCCTGTCTGGTTCAACTGAAGCCCATGTCTAGTGAAATGGTATCTCTTTAAATCATCTAAGTCAACCAAATATGTATTTTTAGTACGTATAACCATTGATCTTATGTAGTTATTGAGCAAACTAATTTTTTTGCGTACAGGATCCAGGCTATCCATACCAAATCTATGAGATACTGTAGAAATTAAGATAGGTCTTTCTTTGTTTAAGGCAACTAACTTCTTCTTCAGATCTTTGTAAATTCCACTTAATTTTTCCTTTATTGCATTATTTATACCTGCTAACAGAACAGTCACATCTCCCTCATCATTCACCGACTGAAGAGCCGTTTCCACAATATGCAAGAGAGGAGCATTTGGAAGCACCGTTGTCAAAATATTCGGCTCAGAATTATTTATCTCCTTGAGATGCTGCCAGACATTTCTACCCTGATTGTCTGAATACATAAAGAGTTTTAATATTCTCCCAAAAACTAATTTTGGTGGGGTTTTCGATTTTGATCTACTCTTACGGTTTTGTCTTATTACTGTGACTCTAGTAATCTGTTGAACTAAGCTTCTTGATAGAGGTTTTTATCTGTTACATGTATTTAAGGTAAAATCCTTTTGTTTTGGTGGCATATTTTTTCCCCAGTGCGTTTGCTTTGTTGTAACCCATCAATCTATGTTATTAACAACTTTAGTGTACAAGTTTTTCTCCTTCTTGATTCTATTTTGTACTTTTTCTATTTTAGTGATAGACCTATTGATATTTTCTTTGTTTTGAGATTCAGTGACAATTATGTTTTAAGTATTATATTTTCTTGCTTCAATTTTCTGTTCTCATCTTGTAGGGATTTTATTTCAAGTTGTTTGTTTTGGTCAGGAAACTGTACCCTATTATTTGTGTTCTTAATATGGAATATAATTGTTTCCAAAACTTGCTTGGAGTATCTCTGATTTTGTCTTTTATATAGGAGAAGCACAAGCGAGCTCTCTTCATTTAGATTTCATATTTCCTAAAGAGTGGTAATTCAATATTAATATTTCCCCTACTGTCCAAAATATCTGAACCCATACATTTTTTAACAATGAAATCTCTTATTAAAATAACATAAAGCACCAGCAGACTGCAAACTGAGTAGGCACGTGTCGTACTGGCTCCGATGTTAAGTGTTAATTTATATGGGTTTTAGTGTTGTGATTTATACGAATTTTTGCATATGTAAACTAGTTATTAGTTGAACGGTTAAGTCGCAAGTGTTATTAATCAGTAATTAGCGCGTAAATTGTGTTACAAGTTGAATATTTCAAGTTACTGTGTAAAGTTGGAGCTGGTTCAAGGTCAAGGTCACGTGGTATCAAGGTACAGCTGGCACAACCATGGCACCGCCACCTGTCACGAGAAATGCACGCAATAATAACAGCAGTGACGGTGATAATTTAACTATCGACCAAAAGCTGGATTTGTTATTGAACAATGTTTCTGATATAAAAAGTGATAACAATCAGTTTAAAACGGATATATTAGAAATAAAGGATGAGTTAAAACAGTTCAAAGTGGATATAACGGAGACTATTGATATGTGTTTTAAGAAAGTGGAGGATTGTAGTGCAACAGCCAATGAGAACAGAGTGAAGATAGATGCTAATGAAGCAGCTTTACAGAATTTGAATTCAGAAAATATTTATCTTAAAGCAAAGATTGAGGAACTACAGAAGGTGTTACAATCATCCGAGCAATACTCCCGAAGCAACTGTTTGGAGATATATGGCGTAACTGAGACAAAAAAAGAAAATATCATGGAAGTCATCAAGAGGATTGCACGAGCAATACAATTTGAATTAAAAGATGATATGATAGACGCTGTTCATCGATTAGCCAAAAACCCTAATAACATTCAAGCTCCCAGAGGAATAATAATAAAGTTTTGCAGATGCATAGATATGGAGGAAATGCGGAAGAAAACGTGAGTAAAAAATGGATTCTTAGCTTCTGAGCTAGGGTACAACAGTGAGGAGACTATATTTATAAATTTGTCAATGACGAAGGCGACGAGGATCCTGAGGAGTCACACCCGCACATTTAAGAAAGAGCATAATTATGCATACGCCTGGGTGACAAGTACGGGGAAGATATTTCTACGCAAGAGTGAGGGGGCCCCAGCAATACACATCACTGAGAAGTCGGATCTCGATTCTCTCAAATGAACATGTTTACAGTTAAATTGCTATGTTGTACTGAAGCACGCTCCGAATGGTATGTTGTATGTATTTCTTATTTATTTCATTGCAGGAATATTTATGTTGTTCTCTAGAATTAAGTTATTCATCTTGTGCATGTATAATTGTTATTTATATTTATTAATGCGCATCTGCATATCAATTTTATTATATAAGCATGGGTGAAGATATTAATGTATATTACCAAAATGTGAGGGGTTTGCGATCTAAAACAAATGATTTTCGTTTAAATCTACTAGAAAGTAATTATGAAATCGTCATACTAACGGAAACTTGGTTGAATTGTTCTATTCACAACTCCGAGTTGTTTACTGATGACTACAATATATTTAGAAAAGATAGGAATCAGACTGTAACTGGTAAGAGTCGGGGAGGGTGTGTTTTAATTGCAATTAAAAACCATATTAAAGCCTGTAGATTATATAATCTTGAAACTGAGGAGGACAACATTTGGATTAAGTTAAATATTACTAACAGCCACTCTATTGTTGTCTGTGTGGCTTATTTTGTCCCCAACACACCTGTGCATGTAAATAGAACTTTTTTTGATAAATTAGAATTATTTAAATTTAATCAAGAACGCTTATTAATTGTAGGAGATTTTAATCTTCCTATAGCTGGAACAAACTTTGATTTATCTAAAGGAAACGATGTGTGTAAGCAGTTATTGTTTTTTTACAAAACTATATAGGGTTAATTTAAAGAACAATATTAGTAATCAGTATGGCAGAACATTAGATTTAATAATATCCGATATATCGGACAAGGCTATGGCTAATTTCCTTTCTCTTTATAATGAGTTTAAGAATGTTGCATGGGATGACCTTGTTATATGTAATGATTTAAATGAAGCAGTTGATTTATTTTGTGACAAAATTTATAGGGCTCTAGATTCACACGTTCCTCGAAAATTAAGAAACAAATCAAAATATCCTATTTGGTTCTCTAGTAATTTAAAATTATTGATTAAACGCAAAGAAAGACTAAGAAGAAAATATAAAATTTACAAATACCCTCATATTTTAGCTCAATACAAAAATATGAGGAGTGAAATAAAGCGTTTAGTAAGAATTGAATTTAGTAGTTATGTTAATACTGCGGAGAATGAAATATGCAAAAATCCTAAATCATCTAAAGGTTAAGTGGCACTGATAACAGATTGACAACAATGATCTTGGATGATAAGGAGGTGGAAAGGGGACCTGCAATAGTGGAGGCACTGGCCCAGTATTTCTGTAAAGTTTATCAACCATGTAATCTGTCCATGGATGAATGTGTTGTCGGGCGCTCCTTTCGCCAGTTATGGATAATGTTACTACCTTGTTTTTTCCGAAATAACTGAAATGGAAGTACTGAACGGAATTAAAAAATTAAAGTCAAAAGGGTCTTTGGGCCCTGATGGCGTTCCACCCTATATTATAAAAGCTTGTACTGACATTTTTGTTCTTCCTTTACATTATTTATTTAACCTTTCTATAAAGACTGATTGTTTTCCTGGATTATGGAAAACTACTAGAGTAGTCCCAATCCCCAAGAAGGGAAGCAAAAGGGATATAAAAAATCATAGACCCATTGCAATATTATCGACACCGGCTAAGGTGTTTGAATCTATTATCTACAACAGATTGTTTTCACATGTGAGAAGTTACGTCAGTGAAAATCTACATGGTTTCTTCTCTAAAAGGTCAATTAACTCAAATTTATTAAATTTTTCTCAATGTTGTGTTAAAGAAATGGACAAAGGAACTCAGGTTGATGTCATTTACACAGACTTTGAAAAAGCTTTTGACAAAGTAAATCACTTAGCGCTACTGTCTAAACTGCACTTCTTTGGATTATCTGAAAATTGCATAAAATTCTTCTCCTCATATCTTTATAACAGAAAACAATTTGTAAGCTTATTAGGTTTTTCTTCTGAGAAATTTAGGGCAGATTCAGGAGCCCTGCAAGGTTCAAATCTGGGACCTTTGCTTTTTATAATTTTTATTAATGGCATTACTCAATGTGTTAAAAACAGTAAAATAATTCTTTATGCAGACGATTTAAAAATCTTTAAAAGTATTAATACAGTAAATGATTGTTTTTCATTACAGCAAGATCTAAATAACCTTTTTAATTGGAGTTTAGAAAATCTCAAATTTAACACACAAAAATGCACTTTTGTCACGTATACTAAGAAGAAAGATAGAAATATTATTTGTTATGATTACACTCTAGGCTGTGAGTTTTTAAATAAGCATTCATCAATCAAGGATCTTGGCATATTGTTTGATTCCAGTTTCAACTTCAGCGAGCACATAGAATCCATTTCCAAATCTGCATATTCGGTTTTAGGTTTTGTCAAAAGATCTAGAAATTTCTTAAAATCTTAAAATTCTTTAAAAATATTATATTTTTCGTTAGTAAGGTCACAACTTGAGTTCGGTTTTATTGTATGGTACCCTCAAGCAGGTTATCTAGCAAATATGATTGAGTCTGTGCAGAGGAAATTTTTGAGGTATCTATACTTCAAGACATTTGGTCACTACACTGACATAATCCCTTACTCTGAACTATTGAATATTTTTGAAATGGACAGCCTTTCAAAGAGGTGCAACATTGGTGCTTTGCTTTATCTCCATAAGCTGGTGAATGGGGCGTGCGACGACAGTGGCCTGCTGTCAGAATTGCGTTTTTCGGTTCCCCGACCTGGGTCCCGTTGTTGTTCACTGTTCTCTCCACATTTCTCAAGGACTAACCTGGGATATAGTTCTCCTGTTAACATTCTATCTAGACTGCACAATGTTCATTCTCTGCAGGTTGACATTTTTAAGGAATTTTTGAAGAGTTATAAACATAATTTACTAAGTTTGGTTATTCCATAGCTATTGTTTCTTTTTCATTACTTATATATATTATTTATTTACCTTACAATTTATACTTTATAGTAAATGCTGTTGTATTTAAATGTTTAATGTGTACATTTCAATCCTTTTGTTGCCTAATTTATTACTGATTGAATAAAACTGTATTTATTTGCTCGTTTCATGATGACTGCTGCAATGTTATATTATACTGGTTGTTATAGATTTAAACTGATTGTTATATTTATTGTTATATGTATATAGTTGTATGTATTGTTATATTTATTGTTGTATTTATACAGTTATATTTATTGTATATGTTTAAAATTCATGATGTTATACGTTAGTGTTATTACTTAGAATCACCGCCTGCAGTGCATGAACTATTGGACTCTTTTTGCATGTTGGATATGATTTATTAATAATATTCTTAATGCTACAGTGTAATTGGCAATTGTGCTGTATTGTAGCATTGTAAAAATAAAATAAATAAATAAAGAGCACAGTCAACAATATTATTTTGTTGTGGTGTCTTAAGAGTTATTATATTTGGTATGCCAGATGAGGAAGGTAACCTTAGGTAATTATTCAATGTCCTTACTATTTTTCAGCAGCTTGAAAGTTACTCATACCAATAGAGTCAAAGTAATAAAATGAGTTTAGTTTCCTAACAAAAAGAATTAGACTAGAATGTTGTTAGTTGGCTGTATGATTACAGCTGCCAACACAATACTCAGCCGGTCAAAATGCATGATTTTGACTTTTAATCTATACCGTAAATAAACAACAACAATTCATACAAGATTTCTTGTTGGTTGATCATAAAACTATGCTTGTGAAACTAATATAACCTAAAAGTAAACAACATTTCTTTTTTCTTGATAGTGTTGTTTTTGATGAGTTAAAACTATGTTTATACATAAATATTAATATAAATTTTAGACTAAATTACTTTGCAATCAAGCTCTTTTCTTCTATTGAAAAATATTGTCACTTGTATATCTCATCTTAGTTTTCATAAATAAACGGTCAGTGAGACAAAGCTGGGTTCTGTTCAGTCATTTATCTTATGAGAATTTTGCTATCATCTCTTCAAAATTACCCCAATCTATTTAATATGTGTATACTGTATATTTGAATTTGTCTGAAGTCAAAAGGTTTGAATTAAATAGTCCTATCTATATAGTGTAGGGTCCAAATTTCAAAATATCATGGTTCTTTGATGTGCTAAACAGATGTCAGTATAGGAGTCAGAGATCCCAGTTGATATCTGTAAATATTAATTAACCCAATCAATGAGTTAGTTAATTTTGACGGACTTAATTGATCAGTAAGTTATATGTTTATTCTTAATGTCAATGCTATAATTAAAAATAATTAAATAGTCATACCAACAAAAATGTCAATCAGTAATGTCTTATGAAATATATTAATGCTTGCCTGATGTTGAGTTTAGGAGGAATGATTTTATCACGTAGCTTGTGTCATGTTAATAAGAGGCAACAGCAACTAATGGACATTATTGATAAGAGTAAAACATTAAGATAGGTAGGCCTACGCTAGTCATAAATATGCCGGACAATGTAGCTCGAGCCTTGCAGCAGTGGCAACTAAAATTTGGCATGTGATATAAAATGTCCAAAATATCCTTGTTTATCCTTAGAGAAGCCATTTTGTTTTTTATACTTAAATTATTAATATTTATACTTATACACTTGAAAATAATGAAATAAAAACGTTCATTAGTTTTCTAAGTTAACCTAGATTAGCCTTAGCTGTAATCTGCATTTTTTATTTAAAAGATAAAATTAATATTTTATAAACCCTTCAATAATATATTTTTATGAAACTTAGCAAATTAATATTTAGTAATTAATTATGGTATTTTACTAAATTAATAATTAGTAAAATACCATAAAACATCTGATTTCTAACTTTTTCAGAGTAAAGGCTATTTAAAACTGTTCAAGAAAAATTTCCAAAAAGAATTAGTGTTGGTATAGAAAATTTTTAAAACTATACAAGATTTTTTAAACGTATAGTTTTTTAATTAAAATTGGTTAGTAAAGTATTTTTGGCTATTTTAATGTTTAACAACATAATGTTGCAGTGTTTATTATGTTGACTCCATTCTGATTATTATGTCTTCTATTCTGTGCCTAGTACAGAACAAAAAAATTATGTTTCTTTGGTAGCCTATGATAAATTTAATTATGACACAAATATGTGTCTTACTTTTATAATATAAAATTATGAACCAATATGCAGATGATCCAATCTTGCATGAAAGTAAAACTACATTACTCTACTTACATTTACATGTTGATGAAATTGAAAACAGGTGACACTCCAACAGATAAAAAGTTCATTTTAATTGAGTTAAGAATGTGTATGTTTTGTTTTAAATAGTTAACATGAATTATAGTGGTTAACACGTTCCTTGCGGATGACGCCGAGTGGCGTCATAGCAGATGTTCGAGGAATGCGGGTGACTCCTAGTGGCGTCATTCGCGCGCATCTATTCCCCCTCCATTTTTGCAAGTAAAAGATTTTCGAAACCCGTTTTGACTGATTGTATCTTATGTGTCATAAGTTTAGTTGTACGTAAGTGATAATCGTTATAGATTTTAGAGTTTTAAGTTATTTTAAAATGAGTGATAAAAATCCTAGTTCACGTGAGTTTGAATCACTTACTGTAAGTGAAATAGATCGTCTTCATGATTGTGATTCCGATATTGAAGACTATAGCAGTGGTGTAAGTTATAGTTTGAGTCACGTTAGTGATAGCGATAGTGACTTAGGAGATATTACTGTATCAGCAAATATTTCTCGTACACGTCTCGTACACGTGTACATATTAGAAAAACATCTATTTTTTTGTAAATATTATATTAAACTTTTTGCAAAACATACAACAACATTGGAAAATGAGAGGAACAGCTATTGGTAAGTACGCACTTCCATTTCATAGTTATAAATAGTATAATAATAGCTCTATTGTACAAAATACCACTTGACGCCACTCGGCGCCATCCGCACACAACATCGATAATTGATGCTGTGTGCGGATGACGCCGAGTGGCGTAGATAATTTTTTTTTTACAAAACCAATAAAAGTAGTATTACTATATAGTAAACTATCATTTTATGACTTTATATGGATATATGATAACATTTTGTGTGTCAGCACTGGCCTACCCTAGCTGTTTGCCATTCGCAGTGAACGTGTTAATTAGTTTGTAGGACATGAGTAATTGTTAAACCATTGTAAAATGACAATCGCTCGTAATAAAGGCATTTTTAATTGAGTACCACAGTGCGTATATGGGTGGGTGGTTGGGTCAATATAACAGTGTGTGTATGGGTGGGCTGGTGGGTCAATACCACTTTACTTCTATACGGTATAAATTCACTTGTTGCTGACTTGGTATTTCCGAATAATAGGAAAACTTGCTAGGTTTTTTTTAATATTGTCCTTATGGCTTTCTTCTGTAATTTAAAAATTAAATTGGTCCTACAGTACTCATGCCTAAATTTAAGCCTAAGTTAATAAATAATTAAACTTATAATTTGTCAATAACACCGTACTTAGATGGGTGGGCGCGGGTGGGTCAATACCACCGCACGTGTATGGGATGGCGGGTTGGACAATACATTGTACTTGTATAGGGGGCGGGAGGATCAATAGCACCGTACGTTTATGGGTGAGTGGGTGGGTCAATACCACCGCACGTGTATGGGTGGGCGGTTGGGTCAATACTACTGTACGTATATGGGTGAGTGGAGTGGATAGATCAATCCACAAACATTTTAACTATACTGAGAAAATAAAATGAATACAAAATATAATCCACCCGCCCACCCATACTCGCACAGTGGTATTGACCCCACCAGCCCACCCATACTCGTACAGTGGTATTGACCCACCCGCTCACCCATATACGTACAGTGGTACTAACCCACCCACCCACCCACCCATACTCGTACAGTGGTACTGACCCACCCGCCCACCCATAAACGTACAGTGGGTTAAAAATTAACACCACTTTATGTGTATGGGTGGGTGGGTCAGTACCACAGTGCGTGTATGGGTGGGCGGGTGGGTCCCACCCGCCCACCCATACACGTAGTGGTATTGAACGTGTATGGGTGGGTGGATGGGTCAACACCACTGCACGTGTTTGGGTGGGTGGGTCAATACCACTGTACGTGTGTGGGTGGGTCAATACCACTGTACGTGTATGGGTGAGCGGGTGGGTCAATACTACTGTACGTGTATGGGTGGGTGGGTGGGTCAATACAACTGTACGTGTATGGGTGGGCGAGTGGGTAACTACAACTGTACGTGTATGGGTGAGCGGGTGGGTCAGTACAACTTTACGTGTATGGGTGGGTGGTGGGTCAATAACACTGTACGTGTATGGGTGGGCGGTGAGTCAATACAACTGTATGTGTATGGGTGAGCGGGTGGGTCAATACAACTGTATATGTATGGGTGGGCGAGTGGGTCAATACAACTGTACGTGTATGGGTGAGCGGGTAGTCAATACTACTGTACGTGTATATGGGTGGGCGGGTGGGTCAATACAACTGTACGTTTATGGGTGGGTGGGTGGGTCAATACCACTTTACTCAATGGTAAAATTGAGTTTTTACACTATGTCGCAATTATCTAAAATGTTTAGTATTTAGGTTCCAGTCCTAAACCACCACTAAACTTGATTATAATGTAGGAAAAAAGGAAAATTATTTAAGTAATAATTGAACCCTGACGACAACCTCTGCGTAACTTGGCGGGACCACACTATTGTTAGTTTGTATTCTTTAAATAAATAAATAAGCACTGTAACGATATTTATTTATAAAATTAAAATTAATCCTTTAAACATACTTTGCAGCTGAAACACCTTAATTTCAAATAGAGAATTTATCTGGCTTCACTAATTATAATTTGTAGTTCAAGTTAACAACGGCAATCATTCCCAACTAAATTGGGGAAGCTTAAGCTTTAACATTAATGCGATGGGATTAACGTTGTATGGGATGGGGGGTGGATCGATACCACCTTACGTATATGGGAGGGTGGGTGGGTCAACAAAACCGTATGTAGATGGGTGAGTGGGTGGGTCAATACCACCATACGTGTATGGGTGGGCAGGTGGGTCAATACAACCATACGTATATGGGTGAGTGGGGGTACGCAAAATGTGTGTGTTTTGGTTTAAATAGTTAACATGAATTATAGTGGTTAATTAGTTTTAAAGACATGAGTAATAGTGAAAACATTGTAAAATGACAATCGCTCTTATAAAGGAATTTTTAATTGAGTTAAGAATTTGTGTGTTTTGTTTTAAATAGTTGACATGAATTATTGACATGAATTAGTTTTGCTGGTTAACTAGCAGCAAAACCCGGGGTTGCTCGGGTTAAAATACATCGCATGCTTAATGGTATAAGAAATATTTAAAGATCTATTTTCTAAAGTAGATATTATAGATTTTTATCTTAGATAATAAGACACTTATTCGATCATTTAACATACGGTTAGTATATCAAATTAATTAACCAATTAATGAATTGAAATAATTATAAGTTGAAATAAGAAGTACTTTAGTAAATGTTAAATTTATAATTTATTTACACAATTATTTGAAACATTATACTATACATATTGCAATAGTCAAACACATACACATATACATATTATTATGTATTTACACTTTTTTATTTTAAATATATTTTTTTATTGATTTCTTTTTATAGTACTTGTTTATAAACTACATTTATGGTTTTATTGTCTGGACTGTAAATGAATAAATTTCGAGGTGATCCTACTCGTGAGCATGCGACGTATAATTGTCCGTGTGCAAAGCATGGTTCCTTTAAGTCAACACCAAGCTGAACTTCGGACATCTTTTCTCCAAGCCAAGGAACAGTACAACAACAGTGGAACAGCTGAGGATAAAATCATTACCAGCCAAAAAAAGAAGTCATATGACCTAAAACTTCAGGAATTAAGAAAAGAGGCCACCCAACAACACATAATTGACTCAAACAACAAGAGTAGAGCTATATGGCAAATAATTAACAGTGAGAGGTCATCAAAGAAGGCAGAATCAGAGACAGTCTGGAGACTGGACACCCCGGATGGAACAGTCGAAGATTTATCAAGTATTGCAGAACATTTCAACTTCTATTTTAACACAATAGCTGACAACACTCTGCAGAGAAACAACTTACAGACTGTTCAACCTTATGACATAGCTGACAATTTTCAAGGGGAAGAACTTTTAAACTTTAAACTAACGTCTACCAAAGAAGTGTTAACTATTATTGAATCCATGAAGTCCTCCTCATCTACTGGAATTGATGGCATCTCTTCAAAATTGATTAAGCTCTGTAAAGAAAAACTATGCCAGCCCTTGACTAATGTAATTAATAGATCCTTAGCACTAGGGGTTTTCCCATCACAATTAAAATTGTCTAAAATTTACCCCCTTCATAAGCAAGGTTGTAAAACGGACATAAAAAATTTTAGGCCAATCTCCTTAATCCCCACCATATCAAAGATCATAGAAAAAATTATCCTATTGCGTCTTTTTGACCACTTGACTTCCAATAATCTATTGCCCAAAGGACAACATGGCTTTATACCTGGCAAATCAACTAGTACTGCGCTTTCTGAATTGGTAGAATACATAATAGACAAACTTGAAGATGGATGCTCCATATCAAATGTTTTTTTAGACCTCAGTAAGGCCTTCGATTGCCTATCACACAACATGATAATTTCTAAAATAAGGGCTTTAGGGGTAAAAGGTACAGCGATCAAGTGGTTTGAAAGCTATCTTACAGGACGGAAACAAATCGTTGAACTGAAACAAGTACACAACGGGGTCTCGGAGGTGAAGGTTTCCACCGAAAAATTAATTACTAGAGGTGTTCCACAAGGATCAGTGTTGGGACCTGTCCTATTCATCCTATTCACAGGAGACATACAAAATTATCTGAAAGACTTCTGCCACTCTATCCTGTACGCCGATGACACTGTCCTTATAACTAGCAGCAACAATAAAGAGGCACTAGAAATTTCCACCTTTATCTCTGTGAATGTAGCCCAACAGTATTGCCTTGGAAATGACTTGGTTTTCAACCCCTCAAAAACCAAGCTTCTTAATTTCGGGAGACTCAAAGACGACATCTCAGAACCTCCAGACCTAGAAAGAGTAGAGGAAACTAAATACCTGGGCCTGATTCTTGATCAACAACTATCATGGAACAGCCACATTGATATCCTGTGTTCTAAGCTCAGCACTGCTCTCTTTGCACTAAGAAGAGTCAAAGCCACTGCATCACCAAATATTTTGAAAACAGCCTATTATGCCCTTTTTGAGACCCACATAAGATATGGTATCACATTGTGGGGAGGATCGTCCAACAGCAATCTAAATCGAGTCCTGGTTCTTCAAAAGAAGGCAGTACGGCTCATGGCCAACCTCACTCCACGTGAAAGTTGCAGAGAGGCTTTCAAGAACCTGCAGATACTGACTGTTGGCTCAATTTACATAATTGATGTTATATCTTATGCATTAAAGCAGGACCTAATTCGAAATGAATCAAAACATCACCATTTCACTAGGCAAGCCCAGGATTACCATCTTCCTGCACACAGATCTGCACTCTTCACAAAGAAGCCTTCTTACGTCGGAGCAAGACTCTTCAATAAGCTGCCACAAGATTTTAAGAACTGTACAATACCAAAATTGAAAAAGAAGCTGCAAACCTGGTTTTTGGCTACACCCATTTATCGACTAGAAGAATTTTTTGAATCCTTTTAAGTTATTTTACATTGTATTTGACGCATTTACCTGTTCTTTAAGATCATGGAAATAAAGTCTATTGTCTATTGTCTATTGTCTATTGTCACCACAGTATTTAAATGTTTGACCCTGTGATTTGTTGATAGTCATGCTGTAAGCCAACTTTACTGGAAATTGTAAGCGTTTAAAAGTGAAGGGCAATCCATTTGATATTAAAGGTATCCGTGGTATGAGCACTATCTGTCCTTTTTCTTTACCAGTCATTATACTGGCTTCAATGATGTTCGCTTGTAGCTGTTTAATGCAGAGTCTCGTACCATTACACAGTTTTGGCGAGTTCAGATTTCGTAATAAAATAATTGGTGAACCAACTTTAAACTTAAGACAGTGTAATGGCATTCGTGGTGGATTTAATGAATTTAAAAATTCAGTAGGGAAATTAACGCTTTCTTGTTCATCAATCATTGTATCAATTGACGTGTAAATTTTCTCTTCTCCCGGAATCATTTCTTGGATGATGTTGTTGATGCCGTTGACAATGTAGTTCTTCGTGGATAGAATAATTCGTTCACGTAACCATTCTGAGTTGGTATAATTCTCAGCAATACTTGGATATACTTCATTGATAAGTTTTTCCGGTGTTTCAACAACATTACATAACTCATTAGTTAATGTGATTTGGCCAGTATTTTCGTCTATTGGATAGGTGCCCTCTCCTATTTGTAAAAGTTTTTCAGAAAATTCTTGCGCGTTTTCATCTTCTAAAATTCGTGCTCTCATATTTGTTGTTAATTTAATTATTTTTACGTGTTCCCATATCATCGACTTTTTTAAGCAAGCGTTAATTTCATCCGCTGGAGTTGATTTTGGGATAACAGGTAGCGTTTGACGAAAATCGCTTGATAGTATTAACAATACACCTTCCATTATATTCGTGTTGTCGCGTAAATCTTGAAGTGTTGTATTGAGTGCTTCTAGTGATTTTCTATGGGCCATTGTGCTTTCGTCCCATATAATGGCTTTGCACTGTTTCAATATTTGTCCATGTGGTGATGATTTTTTAATGTCACATACCAGGACTTCAAGGTCAGCTACATTTAATGGTAATTTTAAACCAGACTGTGCTGTTCGTCCACCATCCATAAGTGTTGCCACTATCCCAGATGATGCTAGAGCGAGAGCAATTTCTTTATTTGCACAAATTTCAGCTAGGATTAAATTTATCAAAAATGTTTTCCCGGTGCCGCCAGGTGCGTCTAAAAATATTATACCACCTTGCTGCTTTTTATAATAATCCATTATTATATCATATGCTTGTTTTTGACTCTCAATTAATAACGATTTGTTGTGTTGAATGTAAAGCTTCAATTCATCGGAGTTATAATTTGTTTCTCTTAAAAATTCACTGTTCATAACATCCAAATGACTTCGTTTAGGAGATTGAACACCTAATTGCATGAACGTTTCGTTAGAAATTGCTAAACATTTATCTTCTATCAATATCAAAGCTTTATTAAAAATGTCTTCGTTGAAAATAATTTCTAAGTCCGAGTTTTGTTGTCGTAATTCAGCTAAGATGTCATCGCTCATATATTCTCGATATTTCAGCCATAGTCGATTTGGATTAGAAGGATTACATGTAGTTAATATAATTGCAAATAGCTCACGAATTTGATTTGCCGCTGCCGTTTGGGCTGCTTCATTCATAGCTAGGTCCCAATGATTATCGTTTTCAAGTAGACCCAATCTTTGACATGCTTCACGATATGTATCACAAATGTAATCATTGACAGTTCTTAAGTCTTCAAAACACGTTGGGCCACGAATAGTGTGAAGTAATAAACGTAAATAGAAAAATTCAGTGTTTTTTGGATGCACTGTGTAGACTCGTCCTATTGTGTTACTCTTGAACACTCTATCGTGTCCTTTGACTGGCATTCCTCGTTTTCAGGGATTAAATTGTTTACTTGTTGTATTCCATGTATAATAGCTGGGTACTTCTGAGTAAAATAAAGTCTTAGCAAATGGGTCGTTCTGGCATAGTTCAAAAAACGCTGTTAAAGTTGTTCGTGGAGGTTCCGTCGCAACATTTTCTGCCGTTTCTGTTGTGAAAAACACACGTTGTCCATTTTCTAGATGGACGGATAAATGGACAACCGGCGGATCTCGACCATGTATTGGAAAACTCAAAATTCGCCAAATCGCTTCGTTGGTATTAATCTAGCGACCCATTTGATACTGTACTATTTCATCATGCTGATTTTCTTTGGTTACCATAAAGACAGCCATATCACTGCCTTTATTAATATATTTGCATACATATTTTATCGATTTGACGGAACTGCAGTATTCAACATTGATATGGGCATTAAACATTTTTGATAGAAGTGGATTATATGGTACTACCCATTGATTGTTAATTTGAATTTCTTCATGACCTCGTATATTAATTTTAGCCGTAAATCCACCTTGTTCTGGTGATCGACGTCTATATTTAGGATATCCGTCTTCGCCTGTAACTGTTTCGTTCAAAACTGGCTTCGGATAACGTTTCGTACATTATTCATCTTTCATGCACGGAGAATTCCTATTTAGTTCACCACACGGGCCATGAACCATGTTTTTTACGATTATATTCTATAGATCAGGATCTTCTTCTGGGTTTGGAAATTCAGCTTTGATGATATCATCTATTTGATTTGGTCGAATTTTATTTTGAAGCCAAATTAAGTTGAGAGTGTGGCAGTCCTCGTTTTTGCCATTCAATTGAAAACATCCAGCAGATAACAGGACCAAATATTTGACTTTTCATGATGGTGTCAGTAAATTTAATTTGTTTTTTGACGAAAAACTCGGGCAACAATATCATGTTGATCGCTGGCCGTTTGTCCTTATTGTAATTCTTCTTTAATTTCCACCCATGAAGAATTACATGTAAATGTTATGAATAAATCTTGTCTGCCGTGTTTTCTGACATAAGTTATCGCATCCTGAGCATATTCGTGCATGTGACGTGGACTTCCAGTGAATGTCGATGGCAAAATGACCAATTTTCCCATGTTATCGAGGTTTCCATCATTTGTCATTGCATCTCTCAAATGGATGTTTTCATCCGAACGCAACTTTCGTTGATTATGGCGAATAAATTCTAATCTTTCCGTCTCAATTTTAGCATACATGTCTACAATAAACTGCTGAAATAACTGTCGACAATTAAAAATATGGTTATATTTACCATTTCTAGCCATGATTCGATAAGCATAAAATTGCATAGCTGATACTTTTTTGTTAGTTTCAACACCTGTAGCTGGATCAATTTGTTGAATATTGAAGTGATAACCATCCTCACCTTGCCAAAAAATTAGTGGATACTGTAGTGCATCTTAACTACGATGTGTTTCAGCAGTACGTTGCAATTTATTACTTCGGCATTTAATAATAATATCACAACGACTAAGTTCGTTATTAACAATTAGTACGGCAACTTCGTTCGCTAGAGGTGCATTGAATCTTCGTTCGTGTTGACCGGCTGGTCTTTTATCTGCTCGAATAACGATCTTATAATTATCTGCAGTCATTTGGTCTAGAGAAGTCTTAAATACATTAATCAGTGATTATGATTATGAAGTAGACATTGTAATTTTTGAATAATATCTCGTAGTCCCTGAACATGAGAGCAACGTTGATCTGTTTCAAGTTCTTCGTTACCAATGAAGTATACTTGGAGAACTTTTGGAGGTTCATTAGACATCGGCAGAAGTGAGCCTATTCGGTGATAAATTTGGCCTTGTACTTTAAAAACCGGGCTGAAACTTTCTTCCTGGCATATTAATGAAGCTCCAAATGAAGTCATTTGAAAACAACAGTTGTATCGGCGTATATTTTGTAGAAAATGATTGGAATCTGGTGAGTCTCTAGTCATATATGCGAGTAATTGTGGTGGTGGTACATCTAACTCTGGTAGACTGACTTTACCACTCGAGCAGCACATACCGGCAGTTTCGCCTTTAAATTTCCTTGCATGACAATACTCGCATATCATATTCATTTTTCCGATGATAATATCTGGATGTTCACTATATTGTTTTTTGCAATCATAATTGAAAGCCTCAACTTCTAGACTCTTACATGTAGCAACTCGTTGCTGACGTAGATTGGCCATTCTGGATTTACCTCTGCTCTTTTCCACCTCATGTTGAATAACAGATTGACGATTTCGGATGGATTTTACTCGTGATCGCGTTTCATCATTAGTACGTGCTCTTTCTTCTTCAGTTTGATTTTCCCTAATTCTTTTTACCCCTTCACGAATATTCGAGAGCCGTTTTTTTTCTTTGTTCTTCTGTTTCATTTTGCCATGCTTCTTTTTGTTTTTTTGAAACGACTTGATGTTTCGTATATACTTTTTTACGATTTGGCATTGTGCATATGTACTGAAAAGAAGTAATACATAAAAATTAGTTTCTCGACTGAAAACACACTGAAACTGACGAAAAGTCACTGGATATTGCATATTAGTAAATTGTTATCAAAACTGAGTTCAGGAATTTACTCGCTGGAATGAGCATATTAGTAAATTGTTATCAAAACTGAGTTCAGGAATTTACTCGCTGTATAGAATGGCCCTTTTCTGTAACAAAAAAACTCTAAGGAATATATATTTTGCTAACATTCATTCTCATTTGTTTTATGGTATATGCCTTTATGGTTCCACAACAACAAAAAATATGGACAGCATTTTAAAACAGCAAAAAAGAGCAGTTAGAATTATTTTGAAATTAAAACATGACCAAACAACTAAAGAGTGTTTTAAAGATTTGGGGATTTTTATGGTCTATGGACAGTATATATTTGACACAATCCTCATTTCTAAGAACAATCAAATTGCTTTTGAATCTAATTCCTCCCTCACACCTCATCCTTACAACACTAGAAACAAAAGAGGTATAATTATATCTCATCACAATTTAAAGTTTTTTGAGAAAAAACCAACATATATGGGAGTGAAGTTTCTGAAAGAAATACAACTTAATATTAAAAAAGAAACCAACTTCAAAAAATTTAAACAAAAACTTAAAACTTTTCTTACAAATAAGACACTATATTCCCTAGAAGAGTACTTTTCCACCCCCTTGCAAACATAATGTACAATATAGTCGTAAAGAAAATTGCATGTTTTGTATTTTTAGAAATAGAAGTAGGTAGTATTTATATTGACACTATTCAATTGTATACAATGTATATTCCATGAATAAAGAAGATTTGGTTTGATATCCGTTTATATACTGTCAAATATCGAAATTTCTAGTACCAGAACACTCTAGAATATTCAAACAGTTCAGTCGTTTTCGATTATCGAAATTACTTAAATTTCTTTAATTACTGTTCACTCGTACTTTGTATGATATTCACTTGACTAAGAACACGATAAAACAGACGACAAATCACTGGAATTCTGTTTATATACTGTCAAATATCAAAATTTCTAGTACCAGAACACTCTAGAATATTCAAACAGTTCAGTCGTTTTCGATTATCGAAATTACTTAAATTTCTTTAATTACTGTTCACTCGTACTTTGTATGATCTTCACTCGACTAAGAACACGGTAAAACTGACGAAAAATCACTGGAATTCTGTTCATATACTGTCAAATATCGAAATATCTAGTACCAGAACACTCTAGAATATTCAAACAGTTTAGTCGTTTTCGGTTATCGAAATTACTTAAATTTCTTAAATTACTGTCACTCGTACTTTGAATGATCTTCACTTGACTAAGAACACGGTAAAACTGACGAAAAGTCAGAATGATCTTCACTTGACTAAGAACACGGTAAAACTGACGAAAAGTCACGGGAATTCTGTTTATATACTGTCAAATATCAAAATTTCTAGTACCAGAACACTCTAGAATATTCAAACAGTTCAGTCGTTTTCGGTTATCGAAATTACTTAAATTTCTTTAATTACTGTTCACTTGTACTTTGAATGATCTTCACTTGACTAAGAACACGGTAAAACTGACGAAAAGTCACTGAATTTCTGTTTTTGGAACTTTCTAGACCATTTCGGATCGATTTTATCTGTTTTTATCTGTTGGATCATTCCAGAAATTTTTAGAACTTTCTAGATCATTCCAGATATTGCTGGAACTTGCTAGACCATTCTAGATTGACTACGTCAGTTTCACACATTCGGGAACTTTTTAGATCATTCCAGAAATTGCTTGAACTTGCTAGACCATTCTAGATTGACTACGTCAGTTACACATTCGGGAACTTTTTAGATCATTCCAGAAATTTTCAGAACTTTACAGAAGTTCATATGAGTTAGAGAAGGACAGATATATATATATATATATATATATATTTTCACATTTTTGCCACCCACAACCACCCACTTCCACCCACCCCGACCAAACTCCCTTACTTTCTGCCAGAGGCCAAGGGGTATTACCACCCCAACGTGGGAGGTTGATCGGAGATGCGGATTATAAAGAAAACTGAGAATTTACGTACGCACATTAGCATTTTATATAATATATTTAGATTAGATTAGTTTTAAGGACATGAGTAGTTGTAAAAACATTGTAAAATGACAATCGCTCGTAATAAATGCATTTTTATGTATTTAAATAAAGTTGTCTTTTAGTTGTCATAGTTTTAACATAACTTCCAGACCTTGAGGTTTCAAGTTTAAATAGTGAAGTGGTGGATGGTAAATTGATTCAGTATCGTAAGGTAATTGGGAAGCTATGTCTTTCAGCAGTAAATCCTGCTGATAATGCTGGACTAATGGTGTTGGGACCCAATGTGGTAAACCCACATTTACATACCCCATCTAGCACATAGGGCCCCATTGAGCCCATTTGAGTTTTTTTTTTTAATATTACATTAATATAGCACATTTGAAGAATATTTTTAAACTCACCACTTAATTAATTGTATGATCCATCAAATGTTCAAAATTTAAAAAACCATTAGCTTTAGCAAATATATTCCATATTTCTGTCTTTTAGTTTTTTACCTGTCATAGAAGGATTAATTCATCTAGTGATAATTCTTTACTTTGTCTGACATAGGCCTATTCAACATTTTGCTATTTACAGTAGTCATAATTGGTTTAATTTTATGCAGTTTATTAGTATCAGGGTTTTTTACAATGAAGCAAGAGTAAAACCTGTCTAACGACACATATTCACTGATGCACATACAAGTATGTCTTTTTTCCAATAATCGTCATTCAAATGAAAAATTTAGTCTTGACTAAATCTTTGATGGATTTACTCTAGGGGTGATTTCAGTTTTAACCTTTTAAGTGATGATATATTAAAGATTAAATTAATACAATTTAATACAATGATGTCTTATAGGTTGAAACATACCATCTTTATATATACCAGGGAATTCAAGGAGTCTAGGTCTTGCATCGATAATGATTTTACAAATGTCAATGAACCATTCTTCAAAATTGAATAATTATATCAGTGTTGTCCGATCACTACACACAAGAAACCTCTTAACTCCTTGATAACCATTATCTAATCCAGAACTGTAATTCAAGGAAAGCATAAATTTTTCACTAAAAAAAAGAACTATACCTCAGTCAGGAATTATGGTATGTTATATCATCTAGTGAATCATAAATTTATGTTTGAAGGAATTTCTCAATATATTTTAAGTTCTATTTTAGTATAGCCTTTCTGTTGAAAAAGTTTAGGATAAAGCCAGTCAGTATTTAAATTCAAGTTACTTCAGACATTTTGAATCTTAAAGAGGAAATGCTGCTCTCTACTCACATATAAAAGATCTTGACTTAAACAATCCTCTCATGGAAAAGTATAGGTCAGTCAGGCAATTAATCAAAAAGATAATTCAGGAGAGTAAATCTGTAAACTCACTTGAGTTTATTGACAAATCTTCTAATACATTTAGGGCTGTACGGAGCTTTTTAAACAATAATACATTATCTAAACAAAAGAAGTCCCTTAAAATAAAATTACATACAAAATCTAATGAAACATTTTCTGATCCTTTTGTAATGTCTGACTGGTTTAATCGGTTGTATGCAGGGATCAACCATGGCGGCAGTATGGAGGATGATATGGTAGTGAGTACTCATAGGTCTTCTTCTAGTGATAAATCTGATATCCATCCAAATTTTTTTTTCTTACAAGCTACAAGCAAGGAAGAAGTAGAAAGAAAGACCACAAAATTAAAATCTAAAACATTATCTGGGTCTGATGAGGTTTACTCTTGTATTCTTAAGAAAGTTGGTGATCTAGTGTCGGTTCCTCTGTGTTGTTTAATTATTATTTCTTTTCTCTCTGGTGAGTTTCCAAACCTCCTGAAATACTCCATAATTTGACCTCTTCATAAAATAGGTGACACAAGATATTGTAGTAATAATGTCAGACTTGTAGCACTCATATCTACATTTTCAAAAGAGTTTGAAAGATTGTTCATCTATCTCATATGGATTCAAATAGTATTTTATCGAGAGATCAATTTAGATTCACAAGACACAAATCGACAGTTGATGCAATATTCTTATTGTCAACCTTCATATCAAAAGCACTCGATTTAATTAAACCTGGCAGTGGCTTAAAACTGTTTAATTAAACCTGGCAGTGGGTGTCCAGTGGCTTAAAACTGTTTAATTAAACCTGGCAGTGGGTGTCCAGTGGCTTAAAACTGTTTAACTCGCTCCTGGACATTCTTAAAAAAGAAACTGTCATGTCAAAGTTTGAAAGGGGGACCAAAGACAATATGCTAATCTAAGCATGTTATTACAGTTTGAGTGAATTTTTAAATAAGTATACAAAAATGGCTCTGAACGTTTGGAATTGTTGAAATTAAACCATTATTTTTAAATTTTTGTGAAAAATATCCTCGTTTTACTTTTGTTTTTGATTTTGTTATTTTATTATGGTGTAACATTTTAATATCTAACAATGTATTAATCTTTTCAATTATACGGCGCACATGCTGTTTTAAATAAAGTGTTTCTTATTGAGTGGGAAGGTTGGCCAGTATTATTAGTGTGTATTTAGAATGGAAGTATGGGATGGTAGGCCACAGCTAGTTTTATGTGTTTCTTATTGAGTGGGATGGTAGGCCACAGCTAGTTTTATGTGTTACTTATTGAGTGGGAAGGTTGGCCAGTATTATTAGTGTGTACTTGGAATGGAAGTGTGGGATGGTAGGCCACAGCTAGTTTTATGTGTTACTTATTGAGTGGGAAGGTTGGCCAGTATTATTAGTGTGTACTTGGAATGGAAGTGTGGGATGGTAGGCCATAGCTAGTTTTATGTGTTACTCATAATTTTTTTATTTCCCTACCAATCAATTATTTTATAAACTAATTTTCTTTCTTATAAAAGAGTATACTATATATTTATTATAATCTTGTTTCAGGCATACGTTTCTCTGAGGATGTAACTAGGGATGAAGTAAAAGCGCTTTCAGCCCTAATGACCTTCAAGTGTGCCTGTGTTGATGTTCCTTTTGGTGGAGCTAAGGCTGGAGTTAAAATTAACCCTAAAGAATACAGTGAATTTGAGCTGGAGAGAATCACCAGAAGGTTTACTTTGGAGTTGGCAAAAAAAGGCTTCATTGGTAACTAACTATGTTAATGAGAGTGTTACCTATTCATATTAATAAATATTTTAATGTTATCTGTTGATAACTTATCATG
Source organism: Stictocephala bisonia (assembly GCA_035578905.1). Classification (NCBI taxonomy): domain Eukaryota; kingdom Metazoa; phylum Arthropoda; class Insecta; order Hemiptera; family Membracidae; genus Stictocephala; species Stictocephala bisonia. The sequence goes on from JAQJVL010003839.1 coordinate 28,225, forward strand.
AGGTTTTGTGCTGTTTGACATAATAATTGTAAAAATGGAAATAACTGCAACCACAGTAGCAATTGCAAATGAGCTTGACAGTTTTATATAGTTTTTAAATGCATTTAAATGTAACAGTATCATCAGTTTCTGTTTATTTCACAGAATGTGAACAATTCTTGTGCAACTATGATATCGTGCGTCTCTTTATACAAAGACTAAGAACGAGACAAAGCCAACTAGAATTCCAGGTGTGCAAGATTTCAGTACCCACCATGTGCCTGGCCTTCCAATGGTCATTTAACATGATAATATAATGGGTGAGCTTACCACTGAATAGCCGTCCTGTGGTCCACTGTCTACTCAAGTATCTCTGACGATGAAATGTTCAAGTGACAGAAGGGCATATTGATCCAGTGGTGGGAGAAGAGTAATTTTCTCTCTCACTTCCAGGATTAACTTAATCTCTTTCGCACCAGTGCTTTCATTGGTTTGCAACCAGTGGCTGAACTGTAGTAAACAAGTAACTGACATTTATAATTTAAAAACATCAAAATGCTCTTATTGGCTTTGTTACTTTTGAACATTAACACTCATTCTTCTCAAATACTGAAAACTTAAGCTCAAAATCGGACATCTACATTATAAGCTGTGCAAAATTACTCTTATTTAAAAAATATTATTAATTAAAATCTGTTTAGGGTTTGCTGTAGAAACTAAGTGATCAAAACTCTTGATTCTATTTCTAATACAGGGTGGCGCAAAAAGAACGCATGGATTTTAAAAGGCTATAATTTGGTTAATTTTAATCACACCAAAATTTTAATTACACCAAAACAATCATCAATTAACCCAATTTGAGAGTTGGGTGTTAATAATTATAAGACAATTAACTAATTTTAAAAATAACATCAGAAAGATGGCGTCCTTCTGCATGAATACACATTGCAAGTCTCTCTTCAAAGTTTTCCATAACTTTGTTCAAAGTGTCCTGTGATACAGCGGCAATTTCCTCACTTATTGCAGCCTTCAATTCTTCGAGTGACCGAGGTTTACGACGATAAACTTTGAATTTCAGGTGTCCCCATAGAAAGGAGTCGCAAGGAGTCAAATCTGGCAAACGTGCAGGCTAATGGAGATCGCCGAAACGTGAAATAACGTGACCAGGAAACATTCCTCGAACGACAGCCATAGATTGATTACTCGTGTGGGCTGTGGCTCCATCCTGTTGAAACCATGTTTGTTCCATATCGAGCCCCAAAGCTTCAAGATTTGGCTGCAAAAATGTGCGTAGCATTGTCACGTATCGTTCAGAATTAACAGTGACTGTTTAGTCACGCTCTTCAAAAAAATAAGGTCCAACGATGCCAATTTTAGAGACCCCACACCATACTGTAACTTTAGGACAGTGCAGTGGTTTTTAATGCATTTCCTGTGGGTTGTGAGCTGCCCAATAGCGGCAATTCTGCTTGTTTACTGAGCCATTCCAGTGGAAATGAGCTTCATCACTCAGCATTACAACATTATTGTCATTTCCAACGACATCAAGCATTCTCTCGCAAAAACTCTTCGTTCGTGAAAATCACGTTCATGGACCTTCTGAACAATCATTATCTTGTAAGGGTGGAATTGTAACTCACATGTCAGGATGCGCTGTAGCGATCGACGTGATATCCCCAAGGTCGGAGCACGCCGTCTAGTCGAGTGGTGAGGACTTTCAAGAACTGAGGCTCTGACACTTTCAACATTTTGCGGAGTTCGCGCCGTACGAGGGCGACCAGTCGATTTACTCTTCAACACTGATCCTGTTGTACGAAACGAGTTAACCCAATGAAGTATCAAGTTGCAATCAGGTACCGAACCATTACGCGCAACATTAAACTGTAAACGAAATTTTCGTTGAAAAGTGATGACAGATTCATTTGATTTGAAATAGTGTTCAACAGCGAACACGCGATGCTGCACGTTTCACTGCTCCATTGCTACTAAAACTGGACGCTTCAACCAACAAAATGGCGTCGCTCGGCGGTCACTGACCGCTCCCCTCCACTGGTACTACGTTACTCAAATCCATGCGTTCTTTTTGCGCCACCCTGTATATAGACTCATTATTGATTAAGATGAAAGTGAAACTGACAAAATACAAAATGATACTATTTATCAGCAGAAAAGTAAGCAATTGATACAACATTTGATCAGTTCCATTGATATTAAATCAGGAGCATATTGGGGCTATATAATATTTGTATAGTTTATTTAGTATAATTTATTTTGAGGATTTCCTGTAATGACTGACTTTTAGAAGGGAGAAACACTCTCTACACTGTGATCAACTGAAGTCTGTATGAATTGTCCACATTTTTTATCATTTCTACATATAAACCAACCAAAATTTTCTGTGAACAACATTCACAACAGTATAACTGCCTCCTATTAAAATAAAAAAACTTTGGGTAAAACAAAATTGATTGTATTTAGTAGAAGTAATGGTTTAATGTTGTGATGTATATTTTATGTCAATTTTCAAAAGCTAAGAATTAAATGTATGATCATTTATAAAACGGAACAGGTGACTGAAAAATATAAATGATTTATATTGAATTGTTTGAGGATTGATATAAAATAGGTTCAAATGCAAATATAAACTGGAAAATTATTTACATTTTGTACATTTTATGTCTTATAAAATCTTGAGTGAAAAACATTTCTTTCTCTAAGGGTCTATGTTGTATTTTTTATTTGTGAATTCATCATTTGATTTAAAAAATCATAATTAGCTACCTTGTCGTTGAAGAAAAATATAACAGTTTTTTTTTTAAGTGCATACATAAGATAAAAAAAATACAATATAATCTGATATCAATCACCTTGTAAGTTAAATGTTATGATTACTGACATTAACCATTCGTGCAGAATAAGAGGAATATATTGTGGTAATTATATAGAACAGGGGCCTTGTCAATATTTTGGCTGAACATTTTTTAATAGTAGATACATAGCTCAGAAACTAGAATATGATTTTTTTCAGTGGATAAGCCGGAAAAATTATGAAAATGAATGTATATTTTCATTCATATTTATATTTCTTTTCTTGTTTCAATATTTAGAGATATTTCTCAAAAAGTAAGCTATCAAGTCATTGTTTCAAAAGCATACTTTAACTATATTCGACACTTACATTACTAATCATCACCTGTATGATGATGATACATTTTTAAAATGACACCTGCTTTTTTTATATCATTGAATTTTAGATCTCATAAAAAATAATTGTCGACAGTGTAAAAATCATTTTTAGCGTTTTAGTACATTTTATAAAATTTTTCACAGTGGAAGAAGTGTTAGGTGTTGTTGTTTTTGTATTGGAGGGATAAAAAGTGCACAATGTGTTTTCTAGGGCCTGGTGTTGATGTGCCTGCACCTGATATGGGCACAGGTGAACGTGAGATGTCATGGATTGCAGACACTTACTCAAAAACTATTGGTAAGTACTGGAAAAGATTATATAACTATATAGGTACACATATCATGCTAATTTGCATAGACACACTAATTTGATAGTCTTAACAGGCCCATTGGTCTAACACAGTTTTCCAACCGGTGGTACACGAGACCATTTCTTATTGAATTTAGATTTTTCAAACCACAAAACAAGTAAAGGTTAATATTTTATCAACGTAGAGGTCTGAAAAGGACAAAAATGACAATGAAATAATTTTTTGAGGAAGAAGATTGGCTACAAACGCTATACCTTGCCAATAATTTATCCAGTTTAAATAAGAGTCTCACATGAGACAATTTTTTCTATGAGTGACAAGATTAATTCATTTAACAAAAAATTATATCTACATTAAATAAACAGAACAAAAGGACATTTCTTCTTCTTCAATGCTTTTATCCTGGTTGCAAAATAATGATTTGATTGTTAGTGATGGTCTTCTCTTAGACATAGTGGAGCACTTAAAAACTTAAAAGATAAATTTAGAAAAATTCTTTCTCAATATACATCAGGTTAGAAATAATTTTTCACAACAAAAGTGACATCCAACATGGAGATGAGTTTTTCAATCAAGTTCTTAAGCTGTTTTAGCTCAATATCTAAGTTAAATTTTTAACAACTTATTTGTGCAAGTGTGTGTTCTGAGTTACTTTATATAATATACAAATACAGCAATAGGCTAGCTATAGAAAAATATTTGAGATTGATATCGAGGTACAGCTAGGGAAAGATATCTTTTGCTTAGCATTAGATATCCCATGTTAAATAAGGGGTTCCTAGAACTCTGAAAAGGTTAAATAAGGGGAAAATTTGATTGTTTCTCGTGGTTTTTGACCTGACAACTTTACCTTACCTATGTGGCCACTCAAACCTAAGGAGGTTTTTTGCCTCTCCAACAACTCTTTGCCATACTTCTCAGTCTTGCATAATTTCTGGTGTTACGTTCAGCCTTCTCATGCCTTTCATTATTGGTCTCCCCACCGTAGTCTTGGGTGTCCCAGTGACCTTGTGGAACACTTTCTGTCACGATCCTTAGTATGGAGTCCAGCTCCCTTCTTTTGATGTGGCCAGCCCATTTGAGCGTTTTGCATTTAATTTGGACAACAATGTCAGGGTCTTGGTAAAAATGTCTTAGTTCTTTATTGGTCCTTATTCTCCAAGTTCCTTGGTCGTTGACTGGGCCAAAGATGGTGCATAATATTATTCTATTGTCAAACACTATAAGTTTCTTTTCAGATTTTTTACTGAGTGCCCAGGTTTCAGAGCCATATAGTATAATAGGTAATACCATGCTTTTCTATAATCTTAATTTGGTAGTTTTTGAAAGTATTTGGCTTTTCATTAGTTTTTGTAACGCACAATAACACCTATTACCCGGTAGAATTCTGATTTTAATTTCTCTCTCTTCATTGTTTATATTTTCTGTTGTGACTCCTAAGTATTTAAAATTTTGGCACCTTTTGAAACTATATTTATTTAGTAGAACCTCCGTTAACCGAAACACTTTTAACCGAAATACTGATTAACCGAAACGGCAAAATAAATATTGCAAACACTGATATTTTGCAGCATGCGCCAATACTATTGTCTATGCCGGGCCGAATCCTCAAGCGCCAGCCAAGGTCATCGCCCTCCGCTTTGTTGTCTGTCACGCCGTATCTATCATTAGCTTACTCACCGGCCCAATCCACTGAAAAACCCGGCCGCGCCTATTAGTCACTGTCAGTCAATATTGAGGTGCAGTCAGTCTGTGTGTGTTGTTCAGAGTTCTTGTGTCGATCGCGAAATTTAGTGTCAGTGATTTCCGAACTGTTCAGTGTTGTTATACTGTATTGTTTTACTGTACATTATTGTTTTAGTACATTTTGTGCTACAGTATGTCTGTGAAACGGAAGAGAGTGGTAATAACAATTGAAGAGAAGTTAGAAGCGATTGGAAGAATAAAAAACTGTGAACTTCTGAGAAATGTTGCAGCTGATTTGGGTGTTGGAGTTTCAACGGTTTGTGATTGGATGAAAAACAAAAAGAAGTTTGAGGAACATGTTTCAAAGCAGCCAAACAAGGAAACCATGAAACTGTCTCAAAATGAAAAAGTAAATGAGGCCACTTTTTGTGGTTTACTCAGCTACGGGAAAAAGGAATACCGCTGACAGGACCAATAATCCAGGAAAAGGCTAAACTGCTTTCGGAAATTATGGGGGAGGCAGGTGAGGGATTTAAGGCTAGATCAGGTTGGTTAGAAAAGTGGAAATCTAGGTACGGCGTTCGTCAAATAAACGTTTGTGGAGAGAAGCTGTCTGCTGACGCTGATGCGGTAGATGTAATAAAATTGAATTGGACGAGTTTTTAGAAGATTACACTAAAGACAAAATATTTAATGCTGACGAAACAGGCTTGAATTTTAAAATGCTACCCAAGAAATCGCTTGCATCCAAAAATTAAATGTCTGCTCCCGGACACAAAATGTCCAAACAAAGACTGACAGTTATGTTGTGTAGCAACGCTTCTGGTAACCATCGTCTGAAGCCTATGGTGATAGGCAAATCAAAAAAACCTAGGATGCTAAAAGATGTTGCAAAAAATGCTTTACCAGTTTTCTATCGTAACCAGAAAAGTGCTTGGATGTCGAGTGATCTCTTTACTGAGCGGTTCAATGATCAGTTTGTTCCTATTGTTGAGTCATTTTTGGCATCAAAAAGTCTCCCCAGAAAGGCTGTGTTATTAATCGATAAACCTCCCAACACACCCACAAAATCTTAAGAATGGTGAAATTATTGTAAAATTTCTTTCCCCCAATGTGACGAGTCTGATTCAACCTTTAGACCAAGGTGTAATAGATTGTTAAAGAGTTACTATCGAGCATACTTTTTGAGAGCACTATTACTGGAGACAAATGATTCGAAAACTGTCCCTGAAATACTTAAACCCATTAACATTAAATATGTGGTTTATTGGTGTGCACAGTCATGGGATAAAGTAAAATCGTCAACTCTTCAAAAATGTTGGAACAAGGTCTTTGATGGGTTGTTCTGTCAAGACGATAACAGTGAAGAAACTGAAAATGTTGAAAACATACAGAGTCTGGTTGAAAATATATCAGGATGTGAAGAGAGTGGTTGAATGGCGATGACTCAGAGATGGACTTCTCAGACCAAGACATTGTTGATATGGTTCTGCCCAGTGACCAACACAATAGCCATGCAAATGATAAAGATGGTGACGTAGCATAAAGCAGTAGAGACACAGCAGATGACATCTTCAGTGCACTACAGGTACAGTTGTATGTTTTAATTTATTGTAGGGGTTAACAAATCTTTAAGTTTCATGTACCGTATGAACTTTAATGATAACTTACTGTATTGTATATCATTCTAGGTTAAGTTGTTTTATTCAACTGTCCAATTTACAAAAACATGTACTGTATTACTGTACGAATTTGTAGGTTGCTTTGCGATTTGTGGAACGATCGGACGAAGCTACACCAGCTGACATGTTCCTTATGAAACATTGGAGAGACATTGCTGCTAGGAATCGTTGTCAAGTGAAAAAACAGAGAAAGATAGAAGATTTTTTAAAAAACAGTAGTCCTACTTTATTGTGTTTACATACAGTACTGTAATTTTAAATTTAACATTTTTTAGTGTACAGTAGGCCTAAGTGTGTACAGTACTGTATAAATAAAATAAACCTGTCATTTTAAATACGTTGTTGGTCAATTCTTTTCATTTTAAACACCGGGTACACCCTCACTTTTTAACCGAAATTTTCGTTATCCGAAACGACCTTTCCCCCCTTTATTTCGGTTAACGGAGGTTTTACTGTACTTTTAGGGAGTTAGGGAACATATTCGGAATTCTGTCTATAACTATATATGAAGCCCCTAAAGGCAAAGTGGACTAACCCCAAAAAGTAAGTTTTGAGATATTAAGTGCTAAAGTTAAAAAATCATATCTTAGGTCAGAAGTTGATCTGGATTGTGATTTTTTGTAATCTGACAGATTAAACCCATAGAATTATACTGTTTGGTAAATTATTTAAAAAAACACAATATTTCATTTCCAAAATGGCTTCCAAAATTGAGTAGTCCGTTTTGTTTCCATGTCCATGGTGGGTTAGTCCATTTTAACATTAAGGTTAGTCCATTTTACTGTTACACCTAACTATGTAAGACCTACATAGAGTATAAAGGAGAATAGAGCAAAAAATAAAAGGCATGTCACAGTTTAGTCCATTTTGACTTTACAACAAAATTTCATTTGGATTAACATTGTTCTAATGGGGGATAGTCCAAATTTGCACTTAATTTTGTGGGTTAGTCCATTCTGCATAGAAGAAGATGTGTGATAATGCATTTTGGACTAAACATTTTTTTGTTCTAGAAAAAAAATACAGCTGATAGAGCTTAGCTTGTTTTACCATTAGATAGAGCTGATTTTTCTTCACCAGCAGGTATACCAATCTCAAAATTGAAAATTTGTGGGTTAGTCCGCTTTGCCTTTAGGGGCTTCATATTTGGTTTTCTCTTTGCAAACTTTAAGTCTGACTTTTCCAGCTTGCATGATGAGCTCTCTCGCCAGGGTTTTAAAGTCATGTAATCTTCTGATATTAAAGATGTCATCAGCAAAAGCCAAAATATTGATTTTTTGGTCCCAATATTACTCCCATGTGAAGCTTTTCCGTCTCTTTTAGAGTTTTTTTCTAGGGCTAAATTAAAGAGGAAAGGTGTCTCACTCCTGTATTTATGTTGAAGGTATTACTGTATTCACCACTGACCCTCACTTTTCCTTTAAATATAGTAGTACAAGCTTTCACTAAGTTTATTAGTTTTCCAGGTCTTACATGTTGTTTTAAACGTTTTCACATTTGCTGTTGTCAATGCTGTCATATACTTTTTTTAAATCTATGAAAAATATGTACACTGTTATTAAATTCCTAGTATTTTGATAAAACTTGTTTCAAAATAAATAACTGATCTGTTGTTGACCTTTGTTTTCTAAAGCCTGCCTGGTGATCATAAATAATATCTTCAGAATACTGTAATTGTAGGAATTCTAACTTTTCACCTTTTTTGTGAATTGGCACTATAACGGCAGTTTTCCACTCCTTTGGGATTTCTTAATTTTTCAAAACACTGTATTAAATTATGTATTTTCTTGAGGAGAACCTGCCCTCCTGCTTTTAATAGCTCTACTGATAGACCATCCTCTCCTGGAGATTTGTTATTTTTTAGGGATTTTAGAGCTTCAACCACTTCTTCCAAGGACGGTTCTTCTACTTCTGTTGGTTGTCTCTGTTGTAACACCTCGGTATTTTTCATCGTGGTATATAATCTCATCTCCATTTAGCAGGGTTTCAAAATATTTACTCCATACATCCAGAACCTCTTTTCTATTGCAGGTAATTTTAGCTTCATTGTCTTCCACCAAACGTTTTTCCTATGTATCCTTTCTTGAAAAATCTCACAGTTCGGAAGAATTCTTTGATATTATTATAAGTTCTGCCTTGCTCCGTTTTTCTTATTTGATCTTTTATAAATTTTCATTTTGCTGCTCTTAGCCTTGTATTTACCTCTCTATAACAGGTGTTATAATTTTGTCTGTGTTCTATATTGTTGACAGACAGGAGAGTTTGTTTGGCTTGCCTCCTTTTATTAATTAGTTTTTGACAGTCTTCAGAGAACCATGGTTTTGTTTTATGAGATTTCCTTTACACCCACAACTTTTTCGGCTATGTCTTGAACAGAGTCTTTAATTTATCTCCATAAGGAATGAACTGTTTTGTTTCATTTTCTTTACTTGCAAGCATCTGAAATCTGCTTGAAAGTTCAATTTTGAAGTTGGAACTAATGGTTTGATTTGCAAGGTTTTTTGTATTTATGATTGGTTTTTATATTTTTTGGTTCTCTTGGAGAGCAACTATATCTAACTGGTAACTACTGATTTCGTCAATGACTAGATTCATTTTCCCTGGGGTTGCCAGAGTCTTGACATTCCATGTACCAAATTTCAAGTCTTTCAGTTCTCAAGTTTTTTCAGTCTTGTGAAAATTGAAAAAAAAATTGATCTTTAATTTTTAGGTCATTTGGATATAAATGCCCATGCTTGTGTTACGGGCAAGCCGATCAATCAAGGAGGCATTCATGGCCGCATCTCTGCTACAGGAAGGGGTGTGTTCCATGGACTGGATAACTTTATCATGGAGGCTAATTTCATGAGTATGATTGGAACTACTCCTGGTTGGGGCGGGAAAACATTCATTGTTCAGGTATGAACTAGGAGGACACTAAATAACAAATGATGCTTGCTTACAGGTAGTGTTTCTATAATTATACAGCTTTTAGATAAAAATATAATAGTTTATATAAACAGTTTTATTATAGTGGGTATGTTTAGATGGAAAACTAAAGGTTTTGGGACAACTTTTGTGCACAATAACATCCTTAACCCGTGGTACTGACCCACCCGCCCATCCATACACGTACTGTGGTATTAACCCACCCGCCCACCCATACACGTAATGTGGTATAAACTCACCCGCCCACCTATCCACGTAATGTGGTACTGACCCACCCATACACGTAATGTGGTAATAAAAAATTGATACTTTTTATACTCATAGTTAATAAATTAAATTTTATTTTCTCTTATATTTTTAATTCATTTTATATTTTTAATTATAAAAGATAGTATAAAAAAGTAGTTTTATTCTTATTTAGCCTTACTATTATAATAGCCTCAGAGTATGAAGACATCAGTCAACTGCAATAATGCACCAGACCTTTGCACTTACTGTGCGACAAATCCTCATTAGATTCCATAATTGATTTGATAAGCATATAGATAGATTTCTCATCCAATGTTAAATGTTGTGCAAATTATGAGCAGTTTTTGTGGTCCATTGTGGAGTACCATGTAAATCGACGTTTTAACCAGCTGAAGTAACACACCTCACTAACCTTACTGGCTCAAATTTTCCTATTACAAGACATCTTTTTGTAAGTAATAATATAATCAAGGTTTAATATAATCACTCAATGAGTCACATCTCATTACTGAAGCACCAATTTATCACTTTTTATTTTGAGAAATTAAAAAAAAAAATGCAACAAAAAGCAGTATGGTATCTCACTTTGTTGTTTATTTTGGCACTAAATAACAGGTGATTAGGTTAATTTTAACAAATTAGAACAATCAATTATTTTGGATATTCAACAACAGTTGAATAATTAAAAATTAATTAGTAGTTTTAAAATATTCATTAATTAATACACTTGTGATCCATATTAGAACTAAAATAAACATTACTTAACTAGGGCTGATCTTTAATCCTCTCATTATTCAGACTGTTAGAACTGCCAACTATAAGTCATAATGATTTTATCACCAAGAGAGGAAGTGTGTGAATCATCTTACAATATGAGCACTAACACCTATTACAAGACTAATTTTCTTTTTCCATTAGTTTTTAAGTCATTACAGAAGATTTAGTTTCATTTGTTTTTTACTGTTAGTTGGAAACCATAGTACCACACTACTAGAGGTTCAATAGGCTTTATTCATTTAATGTAATACTAGGCAATAACAACTATTGAACATTAAAACAATATAACGAATGTATAAAGTATATATTACAATGCATTGAATCAGTTGTGCTAAATCAGCAATGTCACATCAGCTCTATTGTAGCGGACAGCATTGTAAATAACATAGTCCATACAAAACTGCCAGTTGTGTGGAATAAACTGATTTATAATAGCCCTGAACAAAAGACAGCGCAGTAACACTTCTTGTAACATATGTTACAGTCATAAATGATGACTGGCATTTTAGAGAGGTGTGAGCCCTAAGCAATTACGACTATTGGAAGTCGGAGCATTAACAACATTTAGGGGTCAAAATATATTTTTTGAAAAAAAAAATCAAAATTTATCCTATTTGGGTGCTTGAAAAAATGTATCCATTGTAAAGGGTGACCATCGGGAACCGGACGTTTTTTTAAATAAACATAAACCACTTATTTTTTAACATAAAACTTATTTTATTACATAGAAATGTTTGTACTTACATGCCATTTAAGAACAATGTTACTTATGGAATATAACGTCAAATAGATGGTGTCCATTTTCTTGAATGCAGGTTTCTAACCTTTTAAGAAAATCCGCATGTACACGTTCGAGAAGCTCATGATCAATTGCTGCCACTTCGGTCTTGATTGCATCCTTTAGTTCTGCCAAGGTGCGAGGTTTGTTGTTGTAGACTCGTGATTTGAGGTACCCCCACAAAAAAAGTCACAAGTCGTCAAGTCTGGTGACCTTGGGGGCCACTGGATGTCGCCGAAACGGGAAATGAGCCTTCCTGGAAACATCCGACAGACCACAGCCATTGACAAACGAGCAGTATGCGGTGTGGCACCATCTTGTTGAAAATAAACGTGTTCATTTCTGTCTAGACCTCGTCTTCTCAGTTGTGGACGTAAGAAAGTGTTCAGCATGTGAGTGTAACGTTCGGAGTTGACTGTTACTGAGGCTCCATTTTCACCTTCAAAAAAATATGGACCAATAATTCCAAAAGTGGCAACCGCACACCACACAGTTACACGTTCTGAATGGAGAGGTTTTTGGTGAATTATGCGAGGATTCTCGGTTGCCCAGTAACGTAGATTTTGCTTGTTAACTTCTCTGTTTAAATTAAAATGTGCCTCATCACTCATAATGATTATTGTGCTGTCATTATCTTCGAGCAACACTTGCATGTGAACGGCGAAGTCCTCTCGCTGAGCGTAATCTCTTTCCTTTAGCTTCTGAACAACACACATTTTAAAGGGATGAAATTTTAAATCACAGCAAAATTTTCCGCACTGATTCACGCTTTAACCTTAGTTCACTTGCATGTCTTCTTGATGAACGACTTGGGCTCCGAATGAGGGCTAGTCTCACCCTCTCTACGTTTTCCGGCGTCCTTACGGTCTTCCTTGGGCCAGGAGATTTTTTCTTTAAAATAACTCCTGTCGTTCTCAGATTTTGAACCCACCTGAGAATAGTATTGCGGGTAGGAACCGTACCATGGCGTCCACGGTTGAAATGAGTGCGAAAAAGCCGTTGTACCGTTGTAACAGACTCGCCATTTTGCACATACGCGTCGTATGCAAACATGCGATGTTCCACTGTCCACTGCTCCATGGCTACTGAAATGGCATTGTATAGCGAGGTCATTCACCACACTCTCCCCCCTCTCCCATCTTGGCTGAGCGTGTACTAGCAATTCCAAAAACGTCCGGTTCCCAGTGGTCACCCTGTATTTATTTTTTAACAAAAATAGTATCCAATTCAAAAATTATATCCTATACATTTTAGTTGTGTTTTTAAATTAAATAAGCCACTGTTATTACATATCACAATATTATATAATTTTAAATCATCAATTGCCTATCTCACGACAGGTTGTTCAGTAATTTTTATTGTATTTTATTTTAAATGTTTTGATTTGTTTAGTTGTGAACAATAGATCACGTTTCTGATTTGTGATTTTTTTCTAGTAGTGAACAATTGATTTGTTTAGTTGTGAACAATAGATCACGTTTCTGATTTGTGATTTTTTTCTAGTAGTGAACAATGCGTGAATGGCACGCCCCCACCTTACCCCTCCTTCCCCTCCCGCCGCCCCACTCACGCCACAACCTCTCACTTCAATTCATCACCACCGGCTCCAATAAATACTTTGTTTGTTTTTTTGAATCAATATGGATTGTCGTCTGCGGCGTTGTCATATCCACCGGTCCGATCTGGCAACCCCGCTTCCTTCTCGTTCCACAGGTATCTCACTCAATACAATTAAGGTACGAAAGGTAAATACGTAGTAACACGTACGGTGGTACTAACCCACCCGCCCACCCATACACGTACGGTGGTATTGTAAGCCTTTGTACATCCATATGGACAAAGGCTTACAAAAAAGTAGATAAATAAAATTCTATTGTACATATTATATTATAACTATACAGAATGTGTCTAATAATAGTGTTGAATCGTGATAAAGCTTCCAATATTTAATGATCAGCTATAAAATGATTTATTACCTATTTTATTTGACAATAGTTAACCGTCAATGTGATGTGTGCAGGGTTTTGGTAATGTAGGACTTCATACCATGAGGTACCTTCATCGTGCTGGAGCCGCTTGCATTGGAGTTATTGAACGTGACGGATCTATATTCAACTCTGAGGGTATTGACCCCAAGGTAATAAGACTTAACTATCTATCTTAAAAAATAAGTGTTTTAAAATCCTCTTTTGTATATTTTCAGTCCAAAGGTATTGATATCTTAAGTTCAATTAATTTAGCCTATTCCTCAATGATTTCATATGTTGAAATTACTTGACAATGTTGAGTCTTGTAGTAACTATCTAATCCATTTAAAATCTCTGTTACCATTTGTTGTTCATTTGTCAGTTACCATTTCACCATATTGTGCCTTTGAAGCTGCACCACATGATTCATTGTAGTATAAGTTGAATTTTAACTTGAATATTTAACATTAATGTTTTTGCACTCCACATGCCACCAGGTATGCTATGGCACTTTTGACATTATGTTCTAAGGATATAGAAGTCTCCATATATGTAGATAGAATACTATTCTTGCTCTTACTCCCATGGCCATTTATACCCAAAAGGGGATTTGGCCTCAGCAACATGTCCTCTCCAGTATTCTTGGCTTCTATGCTTCTTCTAGAGTTGTACTAATTGTAGCAATATCATTTTGGACTAGATCCCACCATCGTAGTCTTGGTCTTCTTCCTGCTGGCTTCCCTATTCCAATTTACCTCAGGATAGACTCAGGTTCTCTTTTTCGAATATGTCTACCCACCGTATTCGTCTGCTTTTTATTATTGCGATGATGTCACTTTCTTTGTATAGATCTTGGATCTCTATGTTGTGTTTGATAATACGCCATAGACAATTTTCATATGTTGATTTCATGGATTTTCTGAAGGATTTTATTTTCAAAAGTTATGAGTTTTCTTTCCGTCATCTTACTAATAATCCATGCTTCGGCATCGTAGGTGAGTATTGGTCTTATAATTGATTGGTATATTCTAATTTTGGTTTTACGGGATAACATTTTTGAGGATAAAAGTCTATTGCAAGCAAAGCTACATATATTGGCTTGGTTAATTCTATTCAATATTTCTGGAGTCTCTGAGCTGTCATTTGTGATTATTAGGCCAAGATATTTAAAATCTCTAACTTGTTCAAATGGATGTTGACCAAAACAAAATTTATAGCTGTCTTGTTCCCTATTTCTTGTTAAATGTATGTACTTAGTTTTTCATCGTTAATTTTAAGTCCCATCGGTTCTGTTTCCTGTACTAGGATTTACGCTAGTCTTTTTACATTTTCTTTCTTTTCTACTTATGACTATATCGTCAGCAAGGGTAAGAACATTCAATTTTACTCCAACATCTAATCCAACTTCTGTTTGTCTGACTTTTTTTAGAGCGTCTTCTAGAACTATATTGAATAGAAGGGAGGATAATCCGTCTCCTTGCCTGACTCTGGTCACTACATTAAAAGATTCTGATATTTTGCCATTTACTTTTACTCTGCATGTTGACTTTTCTGTACATAGCGTGACCATTTGTATTAGTTTGCACAGTTCTGTCTCACCATTAAGGAGGTCAGAAAAATATTCTCTCCATATTTCCATCACTTCCTGTTCTTGCATTAACAAATTTCCATTGTTGTCTTTGATCCCATAAGTGTTGGGTTTATGACCTTTGTTAAACTATTTAATTCCTTGATAAAAATCTCTTGTATTATTTGCTACCTGATTTCTTTCAGTTTTTTCCAACTAACTCTTCAGAAATCAACATTTTTCCTTCTTAACAATCTATTTGTCTTTTTGCATACATTATTTAGTTCTTTTTAAGCTTCCTCAGTCTCATTACTTAACCATCTCTTCTTCTCACTGTTCCTTCTCTCTATGGCTTCCTGGCATTCTTCATCAATCCAAGGATTTTTTTTTTCGTCTACCTCGTTCTCCGCATACTTCTTTGGCAGTCTCTATTACACTTCTTTTAATGCATAACCAACTCACTTTCTATATCCAGTTGTGTATTTAAATCTTCAGATGATTCGCTCACTTCTTTAAATCTGTTTGATAGTTTAATTTTAAATTCTTATGCTGTTTATTTGTTCTTCAGTTTTTCTACTGCAATAGGCTTGCTCTGATTAACATTCCTTCCTTTAAAGATTCAAATGTTCTGTGTTAGTCCAGAAGGTAGTGGTCAAGATCCACAATCTGCTCCCTTGATACTCCGTACATTTCTAATACTACTAAGGTTTTTTGTTATTCCGTCAGGTGATATCCATGTTTGTTTGTGGATCACTTTTCTTAGGTAAAGTGTATTCACGAAAAAAGACTCGTTGCTGATGCTAGGCTTCCTAGTCTAGTCCATTATCATTTGGAACGTTATGTAAACTTTGACATCCTGCCACAGATTTCTATAATGCTTCTTTCCCACCTTCGCATTTGCGTCACCTAGGATAATTTTCATATCATATCCTGGTATCTTATTTATATTTGTTCTTCAAGATTTCATAGAATAAGTCCTTATATTCTTCATCTGCATCTTCTGTAGGGGCATAATTACAAATAATGATATGTTTTTGAATTTTCCTTTTAGCCTAAGATTGCATATTCTTTCGTTCACAGCCTCAAAAAATATCACAGAATTTGTTAGTTTTTTACTCACTAACATAAAATCTTTGGTCGTCACAGTCACAGTAATATAAGGTGTACTGTTTTGTATTAACTTTTCCAGCTAGAGGTCATCAAACTTTTTGTAAAAAACTACATCCATTTTGTACTGGTTCAGTTCTTCTGATAAGACATCACATGCTCCTGGTATTGCCAGTGTTCCATGTACCGAATCTCAATACTTGTTGAGATAGTCATCCATTTCCAAATGATTTCCATCCAATTTCCGAGGCATTTTATTTCTGGTGCGTAGCAAGTTCTTTTTACGTAGCAGGTTGCTAGACTAGCGTCCAACCCCCAACCTGGAGGACCAGGGTATCCCTTTAGTCTAGCTCTTACCTCACGAAGACCTGTCTGGCATGGGAGGCCCTATCAGTAGCTACGCTACCGCCAGCATAGCTCTTGAGGTTGTCAGAGAATGCAAGCCCCACTGCCACATCAAGGCAAGGATACCTTTGGTGGTATCCTATACAGGGTGATTCATGACGTTCTCCCCCCACTTCTATAGCATATTCTACTACTAAAAACAATGAAAAAATGTCATATAAACATAGGTCCAAAAACGCTTCGTTAGCGAGTTACAGCCATCAAAAGATTTCGTCATGGTTCATGGGCAAAAAATGAAATAATATTGTACATAACTTATGGAAAGGTATATTAGGATTGAAATTCCATGATTTCATATGTATTTTCACATGGAAAAGCTAATAAAATAGGTTTGAGACCTGTACCTTAAGTAGTTTTTGAGTAATCCGGGTTAAAATTGGGATATTAGGACAAAAAATTCAGTTTTTCTCAGTTTAGTGTACAGAAACGTTGTTAAATTGGTTACAAAGGCACACAACTTTCGTACATTATTTGTTTAGAATTTAATTCTGAGTAGATTGATATAAGTTGTGTAAAAAATACTACAGAAATAAGAACAGAAACTCAAATTTATTAAATTAAATACATAAATTACCTTAAAAGAACAACAAATTGATTTTCCCAACTTTAGACATGTTTTTTATTACAGTACATGTTCAAAAGTGAGGCCTCCATTTTCGATGCATTTTAAAGCACGTTTGTGTACTGCTTTTGTTGAATTTCTCAATTTTCTTGGGTGTTTATTACACCCAAGAAAACACAAAAGAATCATTCTTTTGTGAATCCCTCTGGTCTGAGGAAAGGAGCGTGGTTCACCGAAATCGATCGCCATAATATTTGTGCATTTTGTACTTTTATTGTAATATATTTGTGCATTTTGTGCTTATATTGTAATAAATTTGTGTTGTGTGACATTTATTTGTACTGTATATATATATATATATATATATATATATATATACCAACACGTATTATGCTAATTAAAAAACTATAGTAAATATAGAAATATAGAATACCAACATGGCATCCGCTCAATGGTTGCTATCGGCGTGGACACCACTAGAGAAGTCTGGAGTGTCCATGTTGGGTGGTAGTCAGTGTCCGGATGTTATGTAGGAGAGAGAACTGGTAACACCTAAATGTAGCCTATAGTTATAATTACTTAACTTTTTTAGTAATTGAGTTTTTATAATTAATGTCTAACTAGTTGTGTACCATTTAAATAGCTACATTTTGTTATATACAAATATTTACACTAATAAAAAAATAAATTGCAAAAGTACGTAAATTTTTTACAAAATAGAATCAATATTATATTTTATGCAATAATAACTTTTGACATTTTTGTTTCCTTTTGTTTTATGTCATATAAGTTCAATTTTGTTCTACAATTCGATTTTTAAATATATTTTCATTTGGTACATAAATGCTTCTCAAACAATGACACTAATACCGATGTGGGGTGACACAGACACCCCAGACAACTTTGACAGCACGTGATGGATCAATAACTCACCACAAACTAACAAAAACTGGTTTTGCATAACTCGGGCTATACCCTGAAGGTACTCAGATAATTAAGTATGTAATTTTTAAAGAGTTTTCAACTAAGGTTTAGTTAAGAAAAACAAAAAATTAGTTTAATATGCATGATAAGGTAGTGAGTAGCACTTTAAGGCGACATGAGATTTATACCTGTCGAAACCTGCATTAGTTTTGTTTATAAAACTTTTAAAGGTGTTTACTGTAAGTGTTAGAAATCTCCACCAAATTTACCAGTATAAACAATCCAACGCTAAGAAGTAACTTTCAAACAAACATTTCTAAATTAATTAACTTTACTGTAAACCTATTATAAAAAATGTATTATGAATAAATACTGAAACAAAATATACAGAAATAGTTTTTTGATTTTAATATAAAATGTGTAAAATATAATGTTAGACGTTTCATAGTTTGTTAGCAAACTAAAGCAAAAACCATAGTTTTTAATTGAGAGCTGGTAGGGCCACCGGTTTGCCAGTAAATCGAGTGCAAATGTTTAATTGTCTAAATATGTTTTAAGCCCACCCTCCAAATAATTTCAGAGCTATAGAAATATTTTCTGCTAATATTTATTTTGTAAATATTACCTTGTTTTGGTTCAAGAAACTTGTTACATACATCTATAGTTATCGTATATTTTATATAGAATTTATCAAAATGCTATTTATTCATTCAAATTACTATATATTCACTAAAAAAATATTAACTCAGCTAAGCTACATAGAAGTTGAACATTAATGCGCATAATGATGTTTTGCAAGAGAATGACAGAATTGACAAAGTAGGTTGTCTTTGGAATTTTATTAATGCAGCACAAAGCTTGATAAGGAAAAGAAGTCCCCCTGAAATGTAAGAAGATTTTGTATAAAACATTATGTAGGTTTCTTGCTGTGTGGAGCGGAGCTGTTAGTGATGGGACACAGGAATAGGATAGAATACAGGTTTATTAAATAAGTACCAATTATATACCCATCCAAACTTAATGTGGTCCTGAGAAGGCCTGTTTGTGAGAGATTTGAAAAGGACTCTTCAGTGTTGATAATACATGCAACATAATAAGTACACATGCATATACAGTATAGTGATATACAAGGTATAGTCAAAAAGTTCCCGGAATTGGTTGAAATATGTTTAATGGACAAAGATAAAAACTTAGAAACCTATTTTCCTTCAAAATACTTTCCTCCAACAACAATACAGGTCTTTGCGATCATACAGATATCCAAAACACTTTTGACAGTTTTTTCTGACAGTTTTAGCATCTGCAAATCGTTTTCCTTTTATCGATGTTTTCACCATGTGAACAGGAATAGGCCGGCATTAGGTCAGGCAAGTAGGGAGGGTGTTCTAGCGTGGTAAAGCAAAGTTCTACTAGGTAGTTACAGTTCAACAGGAATCGATGTACAGAGGTATTGTCATACAGCAAAATACAATTTTTTTGCTCTTTTCAGGCCGTTTCATCCTAATGGGATCTCGTAAGCGCCTAAGAACTGTTTTATGGATTAATTTACCTCATATGTGATTTCATCAATCGTTATTCTTCAGTTTGCATGGACAGCTGACTTTTGAAGTACAAAATTGAATGTTTTTTAGCTGTTTTTAAAAAGCGACAATGTAAACACGCAAATACAAGAAAAGCGCTTTCTACGAGAAACAATGGCGGCTGAATGTTACTTGCGCTACCTATATACCTTCTCCAGGAGTAGTACTAGCTAATAGACAGTGAAATTCCCACCGGCAACCACAGTGTGCCTCTGGACATCGATTCTGGGAACTTTTTGACTGTACCTCGTTTGTATAGTGTGAAAACACTACAGCGATCAATTTTTTTAACTATAGAGACTGTCCTCAGATGAAAGGGATATACACCTTTGGTAAGTAAATGAATAAATATCTACCAATTCAGCATTAATAAAAGCAATAAACTACTGCAATATAAGAACTTTATTAATGTATTCTACCAGACCATCTAGAAAGCCTGGCAGGAAGAAACCTCAAGAAAAATGTCAGATATACTCACTGACTCACAATCACACTTCCATTGCCACATGCCTTCATATACTGTATATTTGCAATAAAAGGACATTGACTGGGATGAGATGGGAAGACTGTATAGGTGAGTGAGGACAATCTATGCTGTGTAGGTGAATCAGTCACTATTTATAGGTGGAACAAATACATTCTACGACCATATTCCACAGTCCACCATAATTTGATGATTGGAGTCATAATAAATATACAGGTAGGCCTACAAACATTTGTATTATATTTAAATTATGGTTTTTAGGATATATATATTTAACATACTAAGCAAATTTTATTACAATGTTACATTTTTATTTTCCTTTTTGCAGAAACTTGAGGACTATCGTATTGAAAATGGTACTATAGTTGGATTTCCAGGTGCTAAGCCATATGAAGGAGAGAATCTCATGTTTGAAAAGTGTGATATATTTATTCCTGCAGCAATAGAAAAAGTTATTACCAAGGAAAATGCTCATAAAATCCAAGCTAAGGTAAGCTTTGTTTTTTGAGCTAAAAAAGTATTGAAGTTCTCTATTCTGTTTTAAAATAATTATAAACCATTTATATTAATGTAGTAAACAACCAAAAAACAACTGTTTAATGTATAAGAATCATCAGCAAATGTATTATTTACAACAAAGAAAAATAATTCGTGTATAAATAAAATTGACTAAAATCTCAAGAATCCCCCTGTACATGTAGTCTGACTCTGCATTTCAAGACATGTGCCTGACCAGCACCTATAGGAAACACGAACTTCACTGCCAACCAATTTTTAATTTATGAACGTGTTTATGTAAACTCTATGTACACTATAAATACACCTTGAAATAAACATGTTTATTAGGTAACAAACAAGTTATTATACAATTTGAGGTTTATACAGTAAAATTATAGTGCCTATTTGTTGGTGGCTATGCAGTACTGACAGCAGCTGTTTTCCTACCTACACAGGTGTGATGTTGTTTTAGCTCTTGATCGTTACATTGTTCATAATACTGGGGCTATCATATTAGCAAACTATAATTTTTATTTATTCAATTTATCTCATATTAAACATAATTAATCAGCTGTTGTTAAATCCCAAAATAAATACTATTTGTCCACTGTAACTTCTATATTTACTTAAATATTCTGCTTGTTAAAAACTGCTTGTTGTTTTAGATTTATTCACAAACACCCAAGTATCAGGATTGTTTTTGTACCTGATATCAGTGAAGAAACCTAGGTAGTTTGTTTTTTGTCCCGTTAATACAGACGATCACATTTTTTATACAAGGGGTCCCTTATCAGCGGACTTAAGTTTCTCCTCCAATAAACCTCCTTCCTCCAAGATGTCTGTACATTGAATTTAAATTAGAAACATTTAAAATTAGTATTTAAAAACTAGTGTGTATTGCACCTACTAAAGAATTCAATCATTACCTGTCGAAATTCTTCATAAACAGACCGTTGTCATCATATTTTAACTATGACAGAAAAAGAGAACTAATGGATGATATAGGACATGTATTTATAAAGAGGAAACAAAATAATAATACAAATGTAGCATCACTTACAACTAAACCTATAAGTGAACATGACAAAGATCTCTCAAAAAGTGAATATAATAACTGTTTAACACGTTAGCTGCCGTGCGGACCCGATCGGGTCGGCATACGTAGTTGGGCTAGAAACATCGGCCGACCCTATCGGGTCGGCGTCAGCAATTAGTAAGGGTCTACAAAATATCAATTTTTAAAGTCTATAATTCTATTTATCAATTATTTAATAGACAATTCATGAATATAGGATCCCATAGTTATGTAAAAATGTATCCAGGACATTCTAAAACCATTTATTTTAAATTAAAATTTACTTTAAAAAAGCGTGAATGATGCCGACCCGATTGGGTCTGAACATTTTCTTTTTAAGTTTGATCAATGTTTTAATGTTAAATAATTGGTAGTTTTATTGGGGATGACAAAACAACACATCAATACATTTTATAAAGAAATTGTAATAGGATAAAATACATTTGCAAAAAAACTAGGTTATTTACATGTGTCTACTTATGTACATTTTTAAAACAGTCCTTGCACAAAAAGGGTTTCTCAGGACACATTTTACATAGGGTAGTTACTTTTTTAAGGTTTTTTGTTAACTTCCGGTCTCCTGTGCGGGCAACTCTTTGGTAGCACACTTTGCAGTTCTTTCGCGCTCTTCGTTTGTTCTTCCCTTCACCAACGAAAGTGGAAGTTTCAGACAAGAAGTGATGTCCAACTTCTTTCACAGGCTCAACCTGTCCCATCTGCAAACCCAGCAACTCATACAAAATTTTTTCTCTAAATGTAGTAATGGAGTACACATTTTTTCTTCTACTTTGGGCTGTGACTCCAACGGCATCTTTATACGCTAACCAGGCATTAACAACAGCTGTTCCTAAGAGGAACTCTTCAGCGACCATTTATGGTACCATCGCATCGTTTTTCTTACAGCAGTGCTGTACGATGCCATCTGGTCAGACACGTTGATTCCCATCTTTGCCTTGTTGTAATGTAACCTATTACTAGAGGCTTTAAAATAGGTTGGCCCTGTCTTGTTTTTTTCCCTGTGTCAATATAATCCACAGGATGCTTTGTTGACATCATCCCTAACCTCCCTCTTGTCAAACCATTTCGTGAATACAATGCCATTCGGGTACTCAAGACAGTTCATCTCACCTCTACGAAGTGTTACTGTCCCATTGGATGGTACTGATTTCTTGTGGGGAAACCATGCCCTATTATGAGTAACACTTCCCTATAATATGTGTGTTACCGTGACAAAAGTATATTGGCCAAGTCTACAGAGGTATAAAAATTGGTCTACATATAAGGTATGGCCTTATCTAGGTAGTCTTTCATTAAGTCCAAACTACAGAAGTTGCTAATGTTAGATTGTCATCGGCTCCAGTCCCTGCTCCCATGTAAACTTTTACTTTTAAAAGTGTAGCCACTTGTGTCACAGATTTTAAACACCTTAATCCCATATTTGTGTGTTTTGTTGGGAAGATACTGGCGAAAAAGGAGCCGTCCTCTAAAAGGGATCATACTCTCATCCACAACAACATCTTCACCAGGAGCTTTTTTAATTTTGAATTGGTTATTCAAATGATCAATAAGGGGTGAGATTTTGGATAGTCTCCTCCCTGTGTGGCATTTTCTCATTATCACTAAACTGCCAGAATCTTAATATTAATTGAAACCTATTCCAGCTCATAATTTTTTCCTGCAACACAATTTTTATAGAGTATGTTATTCGACCAATAATCTGTCAGTCGAGGCATTGGCACAAGACCCATCCATAACAATTAATCCCAAGAACTTTTTTATTTTGTATGATTAGTAGGTCTCCATTTTCGCAGTCTACTACTACGATTCAATCGTAATTTACTAGATAACCTGAGCAGCATTACGATTGGTTTCGTCAACCATAACCTGTATGATTTCATCAGTCAAATATGCATAAAAGTAATCAACAGTTTTTGCATTTAGTGGAAGATTGAATGAAAATGTTGGTACTCCGTCAAATTTAATATTTTTTTGCCTACCCTCAAACAATTGCCATTTTTCATCTTCATCATTTTTCATTTGGATTTTTTCATTTTTATTCAACACTGTATTTTTCACCTAAACTAATATTTACATCTTCTCTTTGTACATGTTCTGTATTTACAGCTTCATCAACATTCATAACGCTTTCATCATTCACACTGTTATTTTCACTAATAATTTCAGTCATAACTTCATTCATATCTTCATCATAATTATTGTCTACAACATTACTTATCTTACCATCTAAGTCACTCTCCGATAAAAGAGTCGTATCTGGGAGCAAAGTCGGGATCTTCGTCCGTGTTATCCATGTCGCTCTCTTCATTACTTCCCCAACCATCATCACTAACACGGTCCATTTGTGGGTCATATTCACTTGTCATAGGATCGTACAAAGCGTTTGTTATTTCATCACTATTCAAATCACCCATTGTTGAAAATATAAACTAACTAAATAAACTAAAATAAAATACAAACACTCAAAGACATACGTAACATGGAAGGATATCTGAACAAAATGTAAAATTCAGTGTGAATACACTACACCTAACAACACACAAACTGTAACCAAGTGAGGTTAGATTTACACTAAGCGGGTGTCGAGTACAATAAAAAGCGTGCGAAATAACACGAACATGTGTGTCACGATTTACCGCGCACCGAGTGCAGTACTGCCAATATCTTATGTGAAATATACCCAAAAACAATGTTGTTCCAATCGGGTCGGCACATTTATTTTTCAATTAAAATTCGTTAATAAAAAATCTGCCGACCCGATCGGGCCATAATTAACAGCTGTTATTTGAAACATTTTATTTATAAAATATCATATGACACTACGTAACAAAGATATTACAACAAAAATTAATGAAAAAAGTAACGATAAAACTTGGCAATATGGGGACATCACCGGTCCATCCCAGTGGCAGCTAATGTGTTAAAGGAAAACATTTCACCCATGAATATTGTTTGTAAAGTATGACTATGTGAATGCTAGAAATGAAAATTAAATCCCAAAATGTTTTCTTTATATGTAAAATATTAACTATTTCATGGGTTATACCTTAGTTGATAACAGATGTTACCTAATTTGATCATGTGTGGTTACCAAATTTGATCATCCAGTAGGTCACAGGACACTATCCAATTTGATCACGGATGCTACTCAAGTTGATTATGGAGGCTACCGAATTTGACTACTTGTGTTACCTGTGATCAATTTGGTTTGTCACTTGTAATGGAATTGAGTAGATATTTATGATCAACTTGGGGAGCCACCCTTGATTAACTTGAGAAGTCACCTGTCATATACTTGCTCTTGATTGTTTGAGGAATGAGTTATTTCATTGCTTTTATTGAACAATTTTACGTGAAACTTAAATAGTACCTTAATCATTCAAAAGGTCACTACATCTCAGTTTAAAAATTAGATCAAAGGGAAATTTTGAGAAAACTGGGAAGTGAAAATTTTTATCTTTTTTTTTGTGAAAAAATTAATTATGAAACTGAAAATGAATGTAAGCATGCTTATGAGTTAAAGCCCACCTTTAGTTAAAATCTTTTATGGATTAATTATAACACAAGTAAGGTGCCCAGTTTGAAAATGTAGTTTTTAATGTTCATCTGCGTTTTTATCATTCTTGTTTACTATAGGACCTCACCAGCAAGTTTTGCATAGCTTGGTGAGACCTAGATTTTGTACACTTAAAAGTAATAAATAAATAGTTTGACAATTGAAACTCACATTTGTAATCATTAAAAATCATATGTAATTTTATTTATTACAGATAATAGGTGAAGCTGCTAATGGACCAACAACGCCCCGCTGCAGATGCTATCCTCTTGAGAACGCAACATCCTTGTAATTCCTGATTGTACATAAATGCTGGAAGGTGTCACAGTATCTTTTTTTGAAATGGATTAAAGAATTTGAATCATGTCTCTTATGGAGATTGACTTTTAAATATGAAAGGGGAATCAAATTACCACTTTTGGGGAAGCAAAAACATTTTGTTTGGGTATAGGAAAACCC